>NQVE01000203.1:235000-417500 GCA_003260385.1 Cuscuta australis
AATTTTGTGTCATTATATCAGTAAAACTATATTGCATTCCACGTGCTAAACGTGAGATAGTCACGCTCGTTGATGGTTTGTGACGAACTTCACGTTCATTTTCTGTATTAAAATACATAAAATTGTAACAAATTTCGAACTATATACACCATTTGTCACCAAAATACAACACTATTTTTATAATCGCGAATGGAGAAGTATGATCATTAATGTTGATATCTATACTTTTAATTTTTTTACTAAAAAAATTAAATATTAAAACATTGATGCAGCAGAGGACCCGAAGGGGAAGAAGTAGCCTTTTGGGGTGTCACACTGTTTTGGACATAACTTTTGCTAGGAGTGTACGCTTTCAGCGTGCAAGCACTTTTCGGAAAGGTCTCAACGAGACGCACAGAGGGTGTCACGCTGTGTATATATACACACACGCACACACACACACACAGATATATATATAACTATAATAATGTTATATTTTGTCCCTTAAATAATATTTGACAAACTTAATTATCATATAATTAAAATGTCCAAATATCAAATATATTCTTGTGCCTTAATAATTATAATAAAATACTAGTAATAAAAAATTTATTACACATACATATATTTGAATATATATATATATATATATATATATATATATATATATATATATATATATATATATATATATATATATATATATATATATATATATATATATATATATATATATCTCCTATATTATATAAATGGGACCCTTTAAAAAGAAGCACTTTTTCCATCCATTTCTTTTGTACACCGTGCTTATAAAGTTGTACCTTTACTTTTTTTCTCCCAAAAATATCCTCTATGATTTAACTTCCGTCAATTTAGAAGCGAAGGTATACATTGGTGTTCTAGAGAAGCAACCAGCCGCTTGACTTTTCGTACTCTCCTGCTCTGCTAGCGTAGATTCAAGCCGTGACCGACAAAAACTCCACGCCTTTGCTTACCATGTACGAGGTGCTTCTACCGTACAATTTCAACCAACTACTCTTGTGTATTTTGGATTTTTCAAATAATTTTCAGAATTTGATTCGTTATGGGGTAATGGTCGAGGGGAATTTTGCTCTTCCTTATAATCTATCCACAGCAGACGGATAATTCATCGTCCCCTCTTGCAATTTTTTCTAGGTATGAAAGCTCTTGGAATTTTCAAATCTAATTTTCTCTATAAAATATAATATCAGTGCTTATTCATATGAGTTATTAATGATTTCGTTCTTCTATTTTTTGTTCTTAGGTTTTGTGGGTTAGTGGCCTAGATGCTTGCAAGATTAGAGTTGTTTGATATAAACTTTTAGTATACTCGCTTCTATAACTATTTTTGTTCTATGGATGATTTACGTTTTTTCCTAAAAAAGTTTTGGTCTTTTTTTTCTCTCATACACATTTTGTATACTTTTGAAGTAAATACTAATCCATTATGCTAATAAAAAAAGGAATTCTTTCCACCTCATGTTTGTTTTTGTTTTTCATCAATTTTTGCACCAAAAGCAGTTCGCTTTAGTCTAATGGTTCATATGAAAGCATTTAAAATTCAATTGAGTTTGTTCAAGAAGTGAAACCCTGCGTCTAAATTGATTATTTATTATGCAATTTAATCCTTTTATTTCTCCAGAGAAAGTAACATTTAGGTTTGGAAAGTGTAAGTTGGATAAATTTTTTCTTAGAATAATTTACAATATAAAGGTTGTCAAAGGTGAGCCACTATATTTTAATCCAGCCAAATAAGGTACAGGCTACGATTTTCCATTAAAAAACTAATCTTGTTCCAATATTAAAATCTCACTCATGATGTATTATTTTTTTAAATTTCCTCTTATCTTAATTTTAATACTAATTTCCTTTCAAGTTACTAATAAAAATAAGTTTGTTCTTGTAATGTACATGTTTTAGAGCAGCATATAGAGAATGTTGTTGGCATTGAATACAAAATGGACCTTCTGTTTTTTGTGCAAAAGGTCAGGCAACTACAACCTTTTGCCTGACCTTTTTTTGTAATATAATGTTTTCTTGTTGTTCACCAATATGATAGTCTATTTTATTTTGAAGGGAGGCCAACTGCAAAGTCCACATTGATTAGAGATATGGTACACAAGCCAGCATACTTTGTTCCGTGTAATCTCAATTTGATTTAAATCTTATTGATTATAATAATTTTTTTCATTTGTCTAGATGGTCAATCACTACAAGAAAAGAGGCTTTTAGCCGCATACAATTCACCGCACATTACCAAGTGTAGTAATAAAATTTAACACTTATCATTTCTCCGCACTTAAAAGAGTAGCTATAGGTAATTTCTTTTACCCACATAACAAAAGTGTGGAAAATCAAATAAGTGGCCTTTAATTAAAAAAAACGTGCATTATATATTATTCAACTTAATTATATTACTCCTTAAATAAGGATTTGAAAAAGTTCAATTATATTACTCCTTAAAAAACTAAATTTTTTCAACGAAAAATTGGCGCAATACTTTTTCATCCACCCGCCTAATTAATTGTTCTGAAACCTCAACCTGCATCTTCCTCTCCTGATCGATCCGGCCAATTCATCTACGACCTCGACCAACAGTCCTTTAGCATCGTATTTGCCATCGTTTGGCCAGATCGAGTTCCTCTTCCTGAATCGTTCATCATCGTCTTCTCAATCATACGACCTGATTGATTCATTTAGGTATGTATTTTCCTTTTACCTCTTGAAATTAGATTGGTTTTGTGGCGAAGTGCTTTAATATATGACTATATGAGAGGGTAAATTGCTATTCTATATTGTAGAATTTGATCCTAGTGATTGTTATCTGATCTGGAAACCTGTGCGTGTTACTGTTGTTCCTAAATCTGTGGATTCATATGCTTCTATATTCAAAACCCAGTATTGATCTGTTGTTTGGTTAAACTTTATCGATATTAGTAATTCTTAACATATATTTATAATTCAGTATTGGGTTTCACTTTTTATCCTAGTGATTGTTATATGGAAACTAGTGCCTATTATTGTTGTTTTTGTGCAAAGGCTTCTATATATGCAAGGATAAAACAAGATTCAGTGTCTGAATTGATGTTTTTATGCTTGTATATTTGAATAGCAGTATGTGTTAAACTATATATTGAATGTTGAAGTAGTGATTGTGTGAACTATTGCTGGTTATATTTTAGTTTTTTCATTTCAATTTTGTAAAGTAATCTTCAAAAATTATTTAATATTGTGTGGTTGATTTTGTTACGGGAGTGGAAGCTCTTCAAAAAGAACAAGAGAGGTCCGAGGCTCTGTAACCATATACTCTTTGCTTTGTGACTGTCAAGATCTGTTTGCTCTCTTGATTAGGGTGCATCAGTTACTTTTCTGAGTCAGTATCTCTGATCCCCTCCATTACAAATAGTTCAGTCCCCCTTTTTAGCACCTATGTATCCCCTTTCAAGGGCCTTGTCACAACCATAGCCTAACCCACTTGCAGCTGATATAAACTCAGCATTATCCACCCTTGCAACTGGTATATACCGGATACTACTTAAACTTGTAGCTAATGTATAACTGGTCCCAACCACACATGTTATGAACCTTTCTTTGTTCATCTCTAAAATTGGACTACCATATGTACTTGAGGGAGTGGAAAGCAAGGCTATGTTGAATTTAAAAAATGGCATGGCAGTATCCTTTTGTCCTTTTATAGCGTGAAAAATTCCTTCCTGGTGCCTAACACCTTTTATACCTTCTTATATGGTCACTGGTTTGGAGTCCAAAGGTTTTTCTTTAACAAATAAGAGAATGCTCAGTATTTGTAATTCAGATATAGTCTTTCAAATCTACGCCACATGCTTCAAGATCCTAAAGCTAGCCAGTATTGAAATGTTTTTTGGTTAAACTTTAACCATATTAGCAATCCTTAACATATATTTATACTTCACTATTGGGTTTCAGTTTTCAGCTTTCAGTTTTGTCGCCAGTTTAGCTTTTCAACTTTTACTCCTAACAAATATTGTGATGGTTTATACTAATAGAGTAAGCTTCTTATTAGGCTTTCAGGTTCAGTTCTTCTAATAGGGTGTATGAGTTGTATTTCGTGTGATACATGGTGTTTGTGCTCCAGTGGTCACCCGCGAGTTTCACTTGTGACGGATTGCGTGTTAGATTCTCCATAGCACTGAGTTTCACTATGTTTTTTTCTCTTTTACTCCCAACTTTTAGTGTTCTTTTTTATTCCCTCCGTAACCCCCCACCCACATGACAAAAAAACATCTTAAATAGGTTAATTAAATTATAACTATTTCATCTAAAACTGTATGTTTGAACACTGAGCCTGTGTGTTTTTTTCTCTTTTACTCCAAACTTTTAGTGTTCTTTTTTATTCCCTCAGTACCCCCCCCCCTCCCCACCCACCCGACAAAAATCTTCTTAAATAGGTTAATTAAATTATAATTGTTTCCTCTAAAAGTGTACGTTTTAATTTTTTTTATATATTCATTCAAAAATAACTGTTTACTATTTTCTTTCTCTTTTTAAAAAATGATTTATTTTTCAAAATATGTATTTCTCTTCTAAATATATTCAAATTATACAATTTTCACCTTTTAATAGCGTTTTAAATTTCGTATATGTATTTCTCTTCTATCCCAAAGCATCAATTCATCCTCTGGCTTTGTTGGAGACATTGAAAATAGACCAAGGCCAGGCTTAGTACGTGGGAGAGAGGTGGAGATGAAGATACCAAGGAAAGAGAATGGAGGGTGGGAGAGAGGAGAAAGAAGAAGATGTGGGAGAGGGGAAAGGAGAAGACGAAAGAGGAGGGGGGGGGAGAAGATGTTGATTTAGGAGAAAGAAAACGGAGGAGAAAGAGAAGAAGAAAAAAAATAGATCTGGGAGAAAGAGAAAAGAGAAATATTAATAATAATAATAATAATAATAATAATAATAATAATAATAATAATAATAATAATAATAATAATAATAATAATAATAATAATAATAATAATAAGGTGGAGATGAAGATACCAAGGAAAGAGAATGGAGGAGAAAGAACAAGGAGAGAAAGAGAAGAAAAAGAAGAAAAACAAAATGCAAATTGGGAGAAAAGAACAGATCGAAGAAGAAGAACATGGGGGAGAGAGAGAGAGAGAGAACAAGAACATGAGACAAAAAGGAAGGAGAAAAAGGAAGTGGAAGGATAGGCTATGAACATGATCATCACAGATTACTGCTTGCCATAAAGTACAGGCTATGAACTGCTTGATAAAATCAGCGTAGCATTTCAATTCATTCTGAACTGCAATGAGGGATCTCCCTTTTTCCTAGATTTATCACAATATTAAATAATCAAGATTAGGAGACACATAGTCATCTGGAAACATACCCACTGGGATCAACCCAACCAGTGAGATATTCGTTGATATATCCCTTTATATGTTGTCCACTTGCAATGTTATTATAGGTATTTTCTAGTGTGTGTGTGTGTGTATACACACATATATATACATATATATATATATACACACATATATATACATATACATACATACATACATACATACATACATACATACATACATACATACATACATACATACATATATATATATATATATATATATATATATTATTGAAAGGAGATATTTTATTAAAATGCAAAATAAAGAAGAGTGCAAAGAAGGGAGGACTAGGCCAATGCCCCTCTAAAAGTGCATGAAATGAAAAGACGATTGGAAAATAAAAGGGAAGTGAATGGAATCAGCATGATAAATATCATTCCCAGATTATAAAACCCGGGTGTTGATCGAGAGAGAGATTTCTAGGCATTATTTTCTTTGGTCTTTTCCCATCAGTGCCAATTGGACCAACAGGACCAACATACCAAAAGGGTCCAGAGTAACTTTTGGTAGTAACTATTTTCTCCATAGTAGTAGATTTGCGACTGGGCCAGTATCTCGTGATCTTGCTCACAGTCCCGACTTCGAGATTAGGATCATAGCCTCTTGTTTTAATGGTCCTTGGCATAGCTTGCTTCTTTTTACCTCTTCTATTCTGGACTTCTTGGAAGTCATGAGCTGTGAGGTTTTCATCATTGTGGTTTGACGTTTGTCCTTCCTCCATGTAAGACCTAATTTCATAATGTTGCCCTTCATGCTCAAAAGAGTGGAGGATCGGTCCAATGTTGACAGGGTTAACATCTGAATTGTTTGGTGTTGTGTTTTCCTTTGTTGTATCTTCAGCCATCAAAGTAAGAGTCACTGTTGTGTCATCCTTCTCCATCTCGATTGGAGTGTGTACAACCGCCTCCCCATTCCCTGTTGTGTCATCTTTCTCCATCTCGGTTGGAGTGTGTACAACCGCCTCCACATTTGGATTGTGTACATCCTCTTCCATGTTATGTCTTGTGAGTACCGGAAATTCATCCAGGTTGATTGTATTTTCTACATAGTTAGCATTTTGTGCAGTCTTATCATCCATGCTTTCCTCAATTGATTGTTCTTGTGTATGTTCCAAATCTGCTTCCTTAGTCTGATTTTCCATTTCATATTGGGCTGTCACAGAACCCACTAAGTGCTCATCCTTGGTGTCTTTTGTAGTGTTGAAGTCAAAATAGTTTGTGATATCCTTAGCTTCTGGTTGCTCATCTACCTGTTTTAAGCCATCCATAGAATCTGATGGGTACTGCCTGAGAGCAGTAACATGAGGAGAAGTGGAAATGTCTGTTGGTGCAGGAGTGACTATTGGAAGTGCCACCCTGGGGTCGGTTGCTTGATGTGTATCCAGATTTATCACCATATCAACTTCGCTAAAAGCTTCCTTGGGATCTGTTGTAAGCTGCTGTTCAAATTTGGTGTCTTGTTGCAGGGGTTTAGAAGCCCTAGGTTGGCTAATACCTTGGGCATTCACATTGGTTTTTGTGGCATCTCTACGAGTCCATCTAGATGATCGAACCCCTTCTTTGCAGTTTGTGTGACCAAATTGCTTGCAGCACGAGCAGAAATCTGGCAGATCTTCGTAGTAAATGGGTTGAAAAAAAGAGAGTTTGACTAGGTGTATCCATATAGCCTTTGGTATCTCTTTAGAAAGATCAAGTTCAACACAAAGCCGAGCCACAGAAGGTCTAGAAAGGTTTTTGGTTGCAGTATCTGTACGCAGAGGTCTCCCTATAAGATTTGCAATCAAGTAGAGAGCTGATGAATCAAAAAGATGGATTGGCAGTCCTTCGAGACCAATCCAAACCGGAATTAGTGGTGATTCTGTTTCCGCATCATAGTCTGGTGTCCATCTGAAAACCTTCATAATACATCCATCCAATTTCCATGATTTGCGCAACAAACATCTCAAAACATCCTTGTCCGATGAAAAGTTTATCAAAATATTGCGTTCATCAAGAAGGGAAACAGAGAAACTTGATTCAAAGCCTATTTTTTCCAAAAGAAGACGGATCCGTGCCAGCGCCGGCCTCACAGAGCTAAATCGTCCAACAATAGCTTTAGAGAAGCGTGCAGACAATACCTGAATTTCGTCTTCAGAGAAAACGATTGATGGTAACCCTTTGTATCTCGTTGGCGATTTGAAGATTCCTGAAGCTGCGATTTCTGCAAACGCACTTGTACCATCCGTTGTAGCCATAGAGGACGAGAATTGGTAGTTGCCGCCATCGGCGGCGACCGGTAACCTAGTGAGAGAGACGCTGCATCTTTTATGTATTATATATATATATATATATATATATATATATATATATATATATATATATATATATATATATATATATATATATATATATATATATATATATATATATATATATATATATATATATATATATATATATAATGGGTTTTAGAGAGAGGGAATACTCTGGGGATTACGGCGATCTTGATCAGAAACCCAACCCGATCTTTCGACAATGGGAATCTCGCCGGATTGATGGACACCAGACCTCTTACAAACCCCCTTCAACATCTGGACATCGTTGGGGTTTTAGTTCTAGAAAGCCAATCGAAGATTCGAGGTGGCAATACCCTTCAACGAAAGGCAGAAAGCGCAGGATCCAGAGCCACAATCAGAGAAGGGGTAAGAGATATGATACGCAGTGGAGATACCTGAAGGAATCCAGACCGAGTTTTCTTAGCAAAAACAAATCCTTCCAATTTCGCATTGAGGATAACGTATTTCGCTTCTTTCACTCCTTCTACCACAACAATTTTTGCATCTCAGAGTTTGGGCGTAGGGCATTCCATGTCTGGTTGAATTCAGCTGAGGTTAAATGGCTGACTGAGATTCTTCCCAATAATGCTCTACGGAGCTCTTGGACCTTCTCTAGATATGAGGGAGGAAGGAAGGTTTTCGTTTCTTATGGCTTTAATCGATGGGGTTCTTATGTGAAAATCTCTGTTACAAAGAATGTTGCTACCAATACTGTCATTATTCCAATGGATAGGGATAACTCGTTCCTTTTCAGGCGTGCGCTTGACTCCTTCTATGGTAAGATTATAGTCTCCAGCACAAACAATTCGCAGGCCAAGGCGGATGATTCCTTTTCAGCCTCTGGTAATGATGAGAGATCTGCTAAGGCACTGGCTTCCACTAGTTTCAAGGAGATTCCTTCTTCTTCCTGCAACCATGTCCCTTTCTCCTCTTCCAACACGGCAGAGAAAGCTTCGGACTCTATTTTTCTAATCAAGGAGGGGACCAATCTTGATCCCAAGGACAAGAAACTTGGAGACATTTTTTCCCAACTTTGGATTCAATTCTTACAACTTAATGTTGATAAGCTTGCAGCTTTTATAGATGGTTCTGGTACCCTTGCTTCTGTATTGTCCAAACTCATTGGTAACGAGAATGGTAATCTTGTTTCCTTGGAGGATCCCATGGCTACAGATTCTCCTTTAGAGGCTCAAAATGCAGTGGAGGAAGAACCTGGTTCACCTATCGAGGCTCATAGTAATTTGGAGCAAGCCTCTTCAGATAAGTTGGCTTTGGTTGAATCTTTTGCACCTATACAGGCTATTTATCCTTTAGTGGAAAATTCTCAAGATGACCACTCCTCTGTTCGTGCTTATCACTCTGATTCTGAAATTTATGTAAAGGAGGACAACATTGCGTTTCTACCTTTCTTCAGAGATCAAACAGAATTTGATCCTGATCCGGAACCATATAGAGAGTGGTATCCTGATGACGGTATTGAGCCTGATGATCATCTTCGACGTTGGGGAGGACCTAAAGGACTTACGGCAGCCTTAATTCGTAATAATGATTAGGGCAGAATAATTTTTGAAAGAGGTTGTGTGTGTGGTTCCAGCCCACCTGCCCCAAGGAGAAGCTTAAGACTTGCTAGGAGAAGGCGACTCCCCTCTCCCATTCGATCTGAGTGCTCTATCGACACTGGAGAATATTGGGGGTCTTGACTTTTGTTGCTCGAGTTGGGAGGAGAGGTTCATGTTTCATTTTCTTCTTCTTATTGGGTTCCACATCCAGTTTTGGATTACTGTTATTTTGCTTCTCTTTTGCACTTTTGGTAGTCCTTGATAGCATATGACCCATGGGTTTAAAGGTTTAGGAAGTTTGAATAGGCAGTCTCGAGTCCCTGGCTTTGCTTCAGGTTGGTAGTAATCACAATGCAGCAGTTTCAGTTATGCTGATTTTCGAGTTGGGATCTTCTGGCTTCCTAAACCAAAATTTGGTCAGCTTATAATCTTGATTCCATCATGAATCGTGTATCTCCTTAGTCCTTTTTACTCTTGTAATTGGGAATTATATGTTGAGGGTTCTTTTTTCTTTCAATTAATCAACATGGATTTTGATGTTTTTGGAGAAGCTGTGTCATTTTTCTCCAAACGCAGAGGGACCAGTATGCAGGACCAGATTTCAGGCCATGTACCAATTGGGTAGTAGATGGCAGTTGAGCAAGTGATTGTTGTCATTTTCTTGGTTGTCTTGGAAGCTCTGTCCTCTTCTGTTGTTTTTTAGTTCTTTGGGTTTTTCTATGGTTTATTTTTATTCTCTGCTTTGGCCTGATGTTGGGGTCGGCCACCCCCTCCTCTTTGTACCTTTTTTTCTTCTCATTAATAAAATATCTCTCCTTTCAAATATATATATATATATATATATATATACACATACATATATATATATACACACACACACACACATATATATATATATGTGTGTGTGTGTGTGTGTGTGTGTATATGGGATTGGCTCCAGTGAGATGACACATTATGGTAAGATGACATGCTTCAATCAGATGACACGACACACAACACTGCCAATGAAAAGCTCACTAACTGTCAATGCAAAGCTCACCACTTTTTTTTAATAAAAAAAGTTAAAAAACATTGCACTACCATTCAACCACCACTCAACCACCACTCCACCACCGATCCACGGCGATAGTGGGGGTCATCGGTGGTGGCCAATGGTCATGGGTGGTCAAAGTGTAAAGCTCACCAACTGTCAATGCAAAGCTCACCAAGTGACAATGGAAAGCTCACAAAGGAACAATGCAAAGCTCACCACTTTTTTTATTAAAAAAAAGCTAATTAAATTGCACCACCAATCAACCACCGGTCCACGGCGGTAGTCTGTAGCGGTTGGAAGTCAGCACCACCGCCCTTTGTTTTTTTAAATCATTTTAAACTTTAAAGTGTGGTGAGCTTTGTGCACATATTCGGTGAGGTTTGCAATGAGAGTCAGTGAGCTTTGTTGCTGGGCATTGTAAGCATTTAACCATCAAAATTTGAAAAAAAAGTAAAGTGTTGGAAACTCATGGTGAGCTTTGCAGTGATTAGTGGTGAGTTTTGGAGTGATCGGTGGTGAGCTTTGCATCTCACCGGAGTCAATCCCTATATATATATATATATATATATATATATATATATATATATATATATATATATATATATATATATATATATATATATATATATACACACACACACACACTAGCAAGGCACATACTACGTATGTGGGTGCCCAAACAAAGTTCATACTTAAAACTTAAATCATATAAAGTGAGAAGAGATTACGATTATCTAGTGATAAATGGATAATCTGACTGCAATTGTGGCATCACTTTAAAACATTTAAAGTGAGAAGGGTCCACCCTTGGAAGTTAGGTGGCATCAATCTGACTACAATTGTGACATTTAGTGTGTTAAGCTTGGGAAAAATTAGCAAATATGGTAAAACGTAAAGAAAGGTAAAATTAAATTACAAATGATAAAGGAATTGAATTTAACACCTTGAGTTGAAGAAGTCACCGAGAAGTTGGAACGTCTAGTAATATTTGCAACGGTGTTTTTTCCCGTTCGCGCAACTCTCGATATCTAAGGCGATGCCTAAAGTTCTTTTGTTCAGGCCGATTAATGTCAACTGTTGACTGGGTAGATGATGATCCAGTTTCCATTGAATCTTTAACCAGTTATAAGTAAAATGATGAATAATCAAAGGATCGCACTTGATGAAATTAAAGAGTAATACAATAGGCAAAAAGTGCTAAATGAATAAATTGAGAGTACATACACCAATGCTTACACGGCTAAGAGTAGAAAACATTCCCAAACAAACAGACACAAACATATTTAAGTCACCAGTGCCAAACATTAAGAACCAAAAGAAGTTAATCCTTGTAACAATAGGTAGTTAAAAACATCATTCCCCATTTAAAGGGGGTACGGCTAAAATGGAATGAATAATTTTTTCTCTTAAACTGTACATATCAAACTTTCCTAAAAATTATAAGGTTAACACTTAGTTTATTTTTAAAAATTCTTTGAGTTGAGTTCTTTTTCTCCTTAAATCATAGAACCTCTATATTGAGAAATACTCTTTACTGAAATCATTTTTTCTTAAAGAATAGATTTTGTTGAACAGCCTATTTTTTGAATATAATGTTTTCAAATATTTTTAAACAAAATCAAAATAAGAAGAAGTTTTTTTTGAATGAGTGTAATATCTGGCTAAAATGGCTAAATTAGCTTAGAGATTGTTTGAAATGGATGGATAGGTTAACTTAACCAAAATACCATCTTGTTTGTAGTACTTCATGCTGGAAAAAAAATCGTGCTTGCCATTCATTCCGGTGTCACAAAGATGACTTTTTTTTATAGAGAGTTCTATTTTGTGAATGACTTCTTCGGATAGATGTAATATTTAAACAGAGTAATAGTTTAAGATTTTTAGGTCTACATAAGTTCAGGATTTTTTATCTGGAAATTTATGTCTACATAAGTTTAGGAATTATAGAGATTTGAACAGTGGCAAGTTTAGATCGTTTTGTTATAACAGAATCTACATCATTCTCTTCTTCGTGTACCACAGGACATAGGAAAGATATCAAAAAACAATTTTTTTAATATAGGAAATAAGTTACAGAAATAATGTGTTGAATAAAGTATGCATTGTGAGGCAAAAATAATGGATGAATTCATGCAGTGATGAAAAGGAAAGTAACAAAAAATTAAATTTTAATTTCAAAAAAAAATTAAGGAAGTGTGCAGCGGGTGTGGATGCTTCCAATGAAATGCACACAAGAAAAGTATCATTCAATGATGGCAAGTACTAACACAAAAAATCAAATTCCATTATCAATAACTGACGACTGGTTATAAAGAGTCCATATAGAGTGGACAGATCTAGAGATGGTCAATAAGTCCACAACTAAGACCACCTAATTCTAAGCCTACTAGAATTTATAGACAATATAAATAACTCATTGATTGACTTTTCAGTTCAAAGTGTTTTATGCATAATTTTTAACTTTAAATTCATGCTCCGTAGGGTTATTGTTACTGGACTGTTAAGTCATGAAGTAGAAACTCAGGAGAGAATTCTTGGATCTTCATGGGTCCGATAATAACCCGCTCCAAACCAGATTCAGACCCGGAGCCCAATTAGAGTTTTTCCCCCTATTTCCAAACCCTAGACGGCCGCGAGCTCCGCGGTAAGCGGGCATCCGGAGATTACACTAATTAGGAAGTGAAGTATGAATCTAAACCCCAAAGGAAGAAATTGCTATGTAATGCAAAGAAAAAGTATGAAATTACCTTGATTACAGGTAGATGAGTTGGAGATAGGAAGTGAAGTATGAATCTAAACCACAAAGGAAGAAATTGATGTGTAATGCAAAGAAAAAGTATGAAATTACCTTGATTACAGGTAGATGAGTTGGAGAAGACGACTTGGATCTGGGTGACGCAGTGTATGTGGAGGGGCGATGGGCACCAAAGCAGTGTATGTCATGGGGCGGTGGGCGGCAAAGAGGCTAATAGCGTCTCACTTTTGTGGAATGTGTGAGTTAACGGAGAGGCGTACGGAACAGTGACGGAAAAAGGACCAACTTCACGGAAAAAAACTTTGTTGGGCCTTATAATATAAGGGGGATATATATATATATATAATATAACCTCCGTCCCAGTGTATTTGTCCAATTTGACTTTTTCGAGTCAAACTGGACAAACTTTGAACTCCAATCACTCTCAATTTATATTGCATATTAGCATTATGAAATAAAATTTTGAAAGTTTTCAATACGATAAATCCAATAAAGTCATTTTTATGTTAAGATACATTACGATTTTTATTTAATTGAAGCTCAAAATTTGTCCAGTTTGACTCAAAAAAGTCAAACTGGACAAATACACTGGGACGGAGGGAGTATATCTTACATATCTTATAAATGCCTACAATGGTTACGTACCCTTAAATTAAATGTAGGGCTATTTTACCCTAAGTTTTTTGTACCCACTTTATACCCTGCAGGTTTGTACCAACATTCTGTGTTGGTGTAAAAATAATTTTTGTTAATGCACCCACACTTTGTGTCCGTGTAAATTTTTGTTAATGCACCAACACTTGTGTCGGTGTAAAACATTAAAATGTTTGTGCATAATTGTGGTGTACAAATGTGATACATTTTTTGGTCTAAGTGTAGCATGGATGTTAAATGTATTTTTTCCATGCAAAAAAGTGAGACACATAGCTTCTCATGTTGTACACTTGTACCCCACCTTCTAATTGGTAAATTACCCTTACGCCGTAATCTTAAGGGGGCATTTGGTTCGGGGGTAAGGGAATCGGGAAACAGAATGGGATTCCCTCTTTAAAAAAAATCATTCCCTTTCCCTTAGGGTATGTTTGGTTGGAGGTAGGTAAAAGTTTTATTAGATAGGAAATGGTAGGTAATTGAAGGTAGGTAAAGTAAGGTAATGAGTTAAAAAATTGTGTTTGGATATTTAATAGGTAACGTAAGGTAGGAAAAGAATAAAATTACTAAAATATCCTTATGATTGTTTTTCTTTATTTCTTTAAGATGTATTTATATGACTACAAATCCACCGAGCCAGAATGCCATCTCCAAGGAAAAATTCATATTGAAAAAAAACAAACAGCCAAAAAAAATTGAAAAACAAAACAATATATTTCAATAAATATTGAAAAAATAGGTAAAAGAAAAGGAAAAAAACATAAAAATGATATTAAAATACATAGCAAAAAATGGAAAAAACAGCAAAAAAATCAGAAAAAAAGCATAAAGAAAAAACGGCAAAAAAATAAAACAAAAAAACAGCGAAAAAACCCCAAAAGATTTTAAAACAAAACCGGAAAAAAAACATTAAAAAACCAGAAAAACACAAAGCATGTTAATACAATAATTAGAAAAAAAACAGCAAAAAAACACAAAAACAGAAAAAAAAGAAAAGCAAAAAAAAAGGAAAAAAATTGAGACCTCACCCTATGGCAGAGGGGGCCAATCGCAGAAAGAAAGCAGCGGCAGAAATTTTACAAGGAAGCAGCGGACAATAAGGCGATGGGAGAGGAAGGAATCGCAGGAAAAAAAGAGAAGGGCAGAGCAGCGGAACCAAAAATTTTACCTTGGTTGCTCGCCTTTTCCGCGGAACCAGATTTTTCACTGTTTAGCGGTCACCATACCTTCCTCCACCTCCTCTTACCTTCCTTAATTTTTTCTCCCAAACAAGGTAAAGATTGAATCTCACCTCATTCTACCTCACCTTACCTCAAACCAAACACATCGTTAGAGTGTGTTTGGATTGAGGAAGGTAAAATTTTATTAGGTAGGTAATGGTAGGTAATGAAATGTAGGTAAAGTAAGGTAAGTAAGGTAAGGTAATAAATTGAAAATTTGTGTTTGGGTATTTATTAGGTAATGTGAGGTAAGTAAACAATAAAATTACTTAAATACTCTCGTGCTTGGATGATCGGATTTCGATACGGCGAGCATCTCTGTGACCAGTACTCCGACAACCACGATTGTCGTACGATTACAAATCCACCGGCCGGAATGCCATCAACATGGAAAACCTCATATTGCAAAAAAAAGGCTAAAAAAATTTGAAAAACAAAATAGTATATTTCAATAAATATTCAAATTACGGGAAAAAAAAGAAAAAACCATAAAAAAACATGAAATTAAATTACATAGCGAAAAAATAGAAAATATTAGCAAAAAAGAAAAAAAGAGCAAACCAAAAACTAACACAAAAAACAACAATTTTATATAAATAACAAAAAACAGCAATAAACCATAATAAAAACAAACGAAAAATAAAAAACCACAACAACACAGCAAAAATGAAAAAGAATGCAGAAACAAAAAAACGAAAAAAAAGAACAAAAAAAAACGGCAGAAAAGAAACCAGAAAAAAAGATAAAAATCGAAGGGAGAGGAAGAATCTACCGCTGGAGAGGAGCTGGTGAGCGAAGGGATTTGAGATCGGAGATCGGATACAGCTAGCAAAGGGATCTGAGATCGGAGAGCGAAGGAATCTCAGGAGCAGCTTGCGAAGGGCAACATCGGAAGGGAATCTGATGACCGTGGTGTTTCCCGAAATGTACGGTAGCCTAAATTTCACTGTTACACGGTGAAGCTACCTCCATTCACCTCCCCTCACCTATATCAGTTTCTTCCCCAAACAAGGTAGATTTTATTTTCTACCTAATCCTACCTTCACCTCCCTCCATCCAAACACAATGTTAGGTTTTGGATTAGGGGTTTTAGGCTTTTCTCCTTCCCGACTCCACTAGTATTACCCATTCCCCAACTTTCGATTTTCTCGCAGCTCCCCTTCCCCAACCTTCGATTTTCTCGCAACTCCCTTTCTTGCTCGCCGCCACACATCTTCTCGCCGGGCACTGCAACTCCATCCGCCACAGGTATGTTCTCCTCCTCCCTTCCATCTCCGATTCCCCCCTGCTATTCGCCACCTGCGACTCCCCCCTGATATATCCCCCCTGCGACTCCCCTCCCCCTGCAATTCCCCCTTCCCCCTTCGACTCCCCTCCCACTGCAATTCCCCCTCCCCCCTGCGACTCCCCTCCCCCTGCAATTCCCCCTTCCCCCTTCGACTCCCCTCCCCATGCAATTCCCCCCCTCCCCCCTGCGACTCCCCCCCTGCGATTCCCCCCTGCAATTCCTCCCTCTCCCTGCAAATTTGTTCAAAAAAATCTGCTGCATATTTGTTCAAAAAAATCTGCTGCATATTTGTTCAAAAAAAATCTGCTGCAAATTCAAGAGTGCTGAAATTTGGATATTCAAGAGTGCTTTTGAAGAGTGCTGAAAATTCAAGAGTGCTGAAATTTGGATATATATTCAGCGACAGTTTATGTTTATGCTTTTGAAGTTGGGACAAATTTATTACTGTCGCAGTCAAGTATAGGATGTTCATACATGGCATGATAGTTTTGTGTTAAATTGTGGTGTAATAGCTAGGTTCTAATATGTGTCTTCCATCAACGACCTTTTAGTATTAATTTTAGTGAGCCAACAACCCAGATTGATAACCCCAAAACCCCAATCCAAAAACAGAGCCAAACTCTAAACCCAAACGTCAAAACCCAACCCTAAAACGACCTCCAAAAACCAGCACCGAAAACCAATCCTCAATGCAAAAGCCAAAGCTAAAATACAAAGGTAAACTGTTCCAATCCACGTGTTTCATTGTCACTCAATATCCTCCTAGCCAGCAACCTAAAAACGAAAAATGGTTAGATAATCACTGCCTCATAATAAGGGTGTGTTTGATAGTGCTTGAAATCCATTATGCAAATGGTTAAAATCCAGGTCTTGTTTTAAAGTGATTGAAATCCATTTACGTGTTAGACAATCTGCAAGTGCTTTTTATTTATGTGTTTTTTTAGAGTGCTTGGAATTCAGTAATTTGATAGATAAGTATTTTGTTCCCATGTTGTTAGTGCCTAACTACTCTGATATAACTCTATACATCCTACATAAGTCCAACATAATCTGCTCTTGGAATCTTGGTTCGTAACAAAAAGCCTTGGTTTTCAATGTCAACCTACACGTAGGTTTTCAATGTCAACCTACGTGTTGCTTGTACTTGGTATTTTATCTGTGTTATACTATGTTCTCTTCCATATTTTTGTGCAGGTGGAGCTGGGGTCTCTTGGAAACAGCCTCCCTACTTCCGAGTAGGGGCAAGGTCTGCGTACACACACCCTCCCCAGACCCTACTTTTGTGGGATTCACCTGGGTTGTTGTTGTTGTTGTATCTCCTCCCAATAAATGTGATGCATTCATTCGCTTGATACGTTATATACATACATTTTACAGTTCTCTAAATTTTGTGTTTTTACATCTACTCACATGCCTTTTACTTTGATTGATTGGTAATCTGCGTCCGCTACCATTTGGAAAAAAGCCTGGTTTGAGAACATCAAAACAAACAGAAGCCACTTGTGTGTTGCTTGTGCAAAGCCTTTGGAAATGAATGTCTTGAATGGGAGTGGACAAGAAATGGGGTCAAGCTGTTTTTTGAATAAAAATGAAATTGAATGTGCAAATAGTTACAGAGTCAAAGCAGAATCTATATATTTGGGTCCAATTTCAGTGATGCGAGCTTCGTAAAAGCTCATAGACCTTTTACTGTAAGTTGATGGTACTTATGTTGTTGCTGGAGTGTAGGAGACAAGAGGCTTAGTAAATAGACCTTAGATTGTAAAGTAGGTGAATTTAATTACAAGGGTTAATTGAAGTAGTAATGTCCAAGAAAATTAGTAAATAGACCAAAACGGAAATGAAAATCCAAATATTCTTCTGTCCACTACTCATTTGAGGGTCAACAACCTACCTCGTATTCATTTTGAATAGGTTTGGTTCAGAACCATATGTTAATTTTTATAACCTAAAAAGAAGGTATAAGCGATATATGTTACAAACATTCCATGTGACACTATCATTTGATACACTTATAAATTTTGAATATGGAAAAAGAACAAATTAGCATAATCAAAAAATAAAGCATCATATTGTCTTTGGCTTAATGATATCCCTTAGGCGTAAGTAAGGATCATAAATAATTTAATATTCATCATACGAAAAATAAGAAATATACATTTTCTCTGTTACTTCTAACATGATTAAAAATAAGATATATACTTTTGTTTGCAGGAAAGGGCGTGTGATCCATATTATTTTTGTAGGTTTTCAATACACTGACACTAAACTTCATTTAATAAAAAACTGTACTAAACCACCTTTAGAAAATTATTTTAGGACAAAAAGAGTATCTCTTACCTCTAGAAGATCCCACTTGTGTGTTGCTTGTGGGAAACCTGTGGAAATGAACGTGTTGAATGGGAGTGGACAAGAAAAGGGGTCAAGCTATTTCTTGAAATGGAATATGCAAATAGTTACATAGTAAAAGCAAAATCTGTATATTTGGGTCTAATTTCAGTGATGCGAAGCTTGTTTTGATAAAGGGAATGAAAGAACTCATAGACCTTAGATTGTAAGTTGATGGTACTTATCTTGTTGTTGCTGGCGTGCAGTAGACAAGAGACTTGAATTTTTGTTCATCTCCATTTTTTCTTCTGGGATGTGGGCTTCTGTTGGTTTTGATTTTCTTAAACCAGGCTTTTTTCCAGATGTGAGTAGATGTAAAAACACAAAATTTAGAGAACTGTAAAATGTATGTATATAACGTATCAAGCAAATGAATGCATCACATTTATCGGGAGGAGATGTTGAGGATAAAGATGATGAAACATGACTCTGTGGCTGGATGTAGGTTGACATTGAAAACCAAGGCTTTTTGTTACAAACCAAGACTCCAAGAGCGGATTATGTTGGACTTATGTAAGATGTATAGAGTTATATCAGAGTAGTTAGGCACTAACAACATGGGAACAAAATACTTATCTATCAAATTACTGAATTCCAAGCACTCTAAAAAAACACATAAATAAAAAGCACTTGCAGATTGTCTAACACGTAAATGGATTTCAATCACTTTAAAACAAGACCTGGATTTTAACCATTTGCATAATGGATTTCAAGCACTATCAAACACACCCTTATTATGAGGCAGTGATTATCTAACCATTTTTCGTTTTTAGGTTGCTGGCTAGGAGGATATTGAGTGACAATGAAACACGTGGATTGGACCAGTTTACCTTTGTGTTTTAGGTTTGGCTTTTGCATTGAGGATTGGTTTTCGGTGCTGGTTTTTGGAGGTCGTTTTAGGGTTGGGTTTTTACGTTTGGGTTTAGAGTTTGGGTCTGTTTTTGGATTGGGGTTATCCATCTGGGTTTTTGGCTCACTAAAATTAATACTAAAAGGTCGTTGATGGAAGACACATATTGGAACCTAGCTATTACACCACAATTTAACACAAAACCATCATGCCATGTATGAACATTCTATACTTGACTGCGACAGTAATGAATTTGTCCCAACTTCAAAAGCATAAACATAAACTGTCGCTGAATATATATCCAAACATTCTATTCTGTGATTTTTATTTCACACACGCAAAAAACGCACATTCTTGAAAACAAAAGATCAAATACGCTCAAAAGATCAACCACAAGGCCACCATTGTTTGACGGAACCAACTACTCTTATTGGAAGGAGAGGATGAGGATCTTCATCCAATCAAATGACTACAAACTGTGGTTGATAGTCAAGAACGGGTGTGGAGTCCCGATGAAGAAAGTCGGTGAAGTCAACGTCCCCAAAACCCAAGAGGAGTTCACCGATGAAGATTGCAAAAAGATGGAGCTCAACGCAAAGGCAATAAACATGATTTATTGCGGTGTTAATGCGGATGGCTACCGCAAAATCTCGCGGTGTGAAACTTCAAAACAAATGTGGGAGAAATTGGAGGTCACCTACGAAGGAACCGCGCATGTTCGGGAGGCCAAAATCGACCATCTCACTCACGAGTACGAACTCTTCTCAATGAAGGAAAACAAGAAGATTGAGGAAATGTTTGAGAGGTTCTCTAACATCATTAATCCCCTCAATCTTCTCGAGAAGACATACACCAACCGAGAACTCGTGAGAAAGGTGCTACGAAGCTTATCCCCAAAATGGTGTTCAAAGGTGGACGCAATCGAAGAAGGTCGTGACTTCTAAACAACGACCTATGATGCTCTTCGAGGTAATCTTATTACCTACGAAACCGTCCAACTCTCAAAGGTGGTTGAAGAGAGGAGCAAGAGGTCTATTGCTCTACCCGCAACAACGTCAACCCACAACAACATTGATGATAAAGATGATGACAGCGACGACACTGACCTCGGACTCTTTGTCCGAAAATTCAAGAAGATGATGCTCAAGAAGGGAGCAAAGAAGAACACTCCACCCAAGTGCTATGAGTGTGGTGAAATTGGACACATCAAACCAATGTGTCCGAAGCTCAAGAATGAGAAGGACAAGAGGGCACCGAAGAAGCAACGTCCCTACATTTCTTGGGAGAACAACGACTCCGGGAATGAAGACTCTGAACCGGAAGAAGTGGCCAACTTGTGTCTCATGGCCATTGAAGATGGAGAAACATCAAAAGAGGTAAGTGATCAAGAACCTTCTCCCAATGATTCTTTAACTCTTAATGATGTAGTTTGCATTGTCGAAGATTTAGGCCCCGTTTCGTTCAACTTATTTTTTCTTATTTTTATTAAAATCAGATCAGATCAGATCAGATCGAATCAGATCAGATCAAATCGAATCAGATCAGATCAGACCACATCAGATCCAATCATATCAGATCAGATCAGATCCAATCAGATCAAATCAGATCAGACCAGATCAGATCCCATCAAGAATTATTATTATTATTATTATTCTTAAAAATGAAAAAGAAAAAAACTTTAGAAAACTGAGAAAGTAATCCTTAATTATTAGACGTGGGAAAAATTATTTTTAAAATACATTGACAATATCAATCTAATTTTTACTTTTGAAATACATTTTTATTGCTACCGATAATTTGAGTTTCTAAAGTTTTGATCTTTTAAAAGGATGAGATATTTTAATAAAAAATACTATCTATTCTATATATTGATTATCTAAATTTAATTACTTTTTAATGTATATATAAATTAAATATTTATTCTAATGTATATATGAAGTAATTATTAAAATATTAAATTAATATTCTAATTTTAAAAAAATCATAAAATAAAAATATTATTACATTATAATATTAATGATTATTCTAATATATGAATTAACTAATTTTATTTTATTAAAAAAATATTTATAAAATAAAAATATTGTTTATATTAAAATATGAATTGTCATTACAATTTTCAAACGTTATTATAAAGTCAAATCAAATTATTGATTTAAATTTTAAATCAAATCATAATTAATCAGATCCAATCAGTCCAGATCAGATCATATCCAATCAGATCAGACCAGATCAGACCAGATCCAATCTGATCAGATCCAATCTGATCAGATCAGATCAGATCCAATCAGATCTGATCAGATCAGAACTTATTAAAATCAGATCAGATCAGAAAAAATAAGTTGAACAAAACGGAACCTTAGTAGGAATGTTCAAAAAGGCTTCCAAAGAAAATAATGAAGTTAAACAAAAAATTCTGATTTTTGAGAATGATATAAAAAACTCAAAAATATAAATGATAAACTTAAACAAGAAATTATCTCTTTTGGAAAAAGGCCACAAGAACCTTCAACTACTACTTCTTCTACTTGCTCTAGTTGTACATCACTAAAAGCTAAGGTTGCTAGTTTAGAGAGCAAATTGGGAAAGTTTAATAATGCTTCAAACACCTTAGATAAAATACTTAAGCAAAAAGTTAGTAATGGTGAAGGACTTGGATATAAGAAAAACCAACCGAGAAAAACAACATTTGTTAAAGCTAGGGGGAATAAAAATGCTAGGTTAAATAATCAAACTAGAAGAGCACATCCTAGCAAACCTAGAACTCATTACACTCAACCATATAGAATGAATAACCCAAATGTCATTTGCCATTATTGTAATAAGATAGGTCACATTGCACCCGTGTGCTTCACCAAAATTAGGCATTTTCAACAAACGCACACACATCGCACATATGCTAACCAAAAAGGACCCAACAATACATGGGTACTTAAACCATCTCCTTGATATCATTTTGTAGGTGTGCTTGAAGGCTTCGAGTACCTCTTGGTATCTCGATAGCGGATGCTCTAAGCACATGACCGGAGACGCATCCAAATTTAGGAGCTTAGAATATTTCAAAGGTGGCAATGTCGTTTTTGGTGACAACAACAAAGCAAGGATCATTGGAAGTGGCACCGTCGGGAGAGACAATGTTACAACCGTTGACGGCGTTGAGAACGTTCTTCTTGTTGAGGGCCTCAAGCACAATCTTCTTAGCATTAGTCAATTGTGCGATAGAGGTAACCGTGTCATCTTTGATTCTAGTAAATGCATTGTAGAACGCTTGTGTGACAATAAGACTATTCTTTGTGGTAGTAGAGTAGATAACATTAACATGTTTAATCTTGAAAATTCCCCGTTTATCTTAGCTAAGTGCCTCATTACCAAAGAGGAAGAAATGTGGCTATGGCATCGTCGGATAGCTCACGTTAATATGGACCATCTTAATAAGTTGGTTTCTAAAGACTTAGTAATTGGTGTTCCTAAACTTAAGTTTGAGAAGAATCTAATTTGTGATGCATGTCAAAAAGGGGAAGCAAGTAAGGGCCTCGTTTAAGTCAAAGAACGTTTTTTCTACGACTAGGCCATTACAACTTTTGCACATGGACCTTTTTGGACCTTCAAGGACTATGAGTTTAGGAGGTAATTACTTTGGCTTTGTTATCGTTGATGACTATTCGAGGTTTACATGGACACTTTTCCTTGCTCATAAGTATGATGCACTTAATGTTTTTAAGAAATTTATCAAATTGGTTCAAAATGAAAAAGATTGTCACATATCATCCATTAGAAGTGATCATGGGGGAAAACTCGATCAAGATGGCTTTGACGCCTTATGTGACGAATTAGGCATTGAGCATAACTTCTCGGCCCCCCGTACACCACAACAAAATGGAGTGGTTGAACGGAAAAATAGATCTCTTGAAGAGATGGCTAGAACTATGCTCAATGAGGCTAACCTTCCTAAATATTTTTGGGCGGATGCCGTGAGTACCGCATGCTACGTGTTAAACCGAGCCGTCATTAGACCGATACTCAAGAAAACGCCCTACGAACTTTACAAAGGAAGAAAGCCTAACCTTTCCTATTTTCATGTCTTTGGATGTAAAGTTTTTATTCATAATAATGGAAAAGATAACTTGGGAAAATTTGATGCTAAGTCGGATGAAGGAATTTTCTTAGGTTATTCTCTTCGTAGTAAGGCATATAGAGTGTTCAACAAGCGTACTAAGACCGTAGAGGAGTCTATTCATGTTGTCTTTGATGAATTTGATGCTCGCTTGGCGAGAAAAGGTATTGTTGATAATGTTGCAGGTTCTTATGACGATAAAGAATAAATCGTTAAGGAAAAGGAACCGGAAGAAGAGAAAACACATGAGCAAACGGAGCTTCCTAAAGAGTGGAGAACCTTGAAGAATCACCCGATTGACAATGTCATTGGTAACATAACGCAGGGAGTTTCTACTCGTAATTCTCTTAGGAACACAATTAATCACATGGCCTTTGTTTCACAAATTGAACCAACAACCGTTTTGGATGCTATTAATGATGAACATTGGTCTATGCCAATGCAAGAGGAGCTTAACCAATTTAAACACAATGATGTTTGGGAATTGGTGCCTAGACCTAATAATCATTCCGTTATGTGCACAAAATGGGTGTTTCGTAACAAACTCGATGAAAATGGAGTAATCACTAGAAACAAAGCTAGGCTTGTAGCTAAAGGCTACAATTAAGAAGAAGACATTGATTATGAAGAAACTTATGCACCGGTTGCACGTTTAGAAGCTATTCGTTTATTACTTGCATTTGCATCTACGATGGATTTTAAACTTTATCCAATGGATGTTAAAAGTGCCTTCCTTAATGGTATGTCGAACAACCCTCGGGTTTCGAAGACTATGAGTTTCCAGAACATGTCTTCAAACTCAAAAAGGCGGTTTACGGTCTCAAACAAGAGTTCAAGTTTACGTAGATGATATCATATTCGGTTCTACTAACGAGATTTTGTGCAGGGATTTTTCCGATATGATGCAAAGTGAATTTGAAATGTCGATGATAGGAGAATTAAAGTTCTTCCTTGGGCTTCAAATTAGACAATGCAAAGAAGGGACATTTGTGTGTCAAACGAAATATTGCAGGGAATTGCTTAAGAGATTCGATGTTACCGAATCCAAATCCATTGACACACCGATGAGCACCTCTTGCTATCTCGACAAGGACGAAAAAGGTAAAGAGGTAGACATAAGGAATTTGAGCGTCGGAGGCGCGATAAAATCTTTTTTGCAGGGCTTTTATTTCAGGTATCTCTTCCTTGGTATCAAACCCGAATTGGACTTGATGATTCTTTTTCTGTCAAACAGTTTTAATCGATTACTCCTCGAAGAGAAATCGATTAGACGCGTCTGTCCATCTTAATCGATTAATAGTCTTTGTTTAATCGATTAATAGCCTTCAGCGCAAACTCCTTTGATTCTGCTTCACTTCTAATCGATTAATCATTCTAAAGAAATCAATTAGACCCGGCTGTGCTTACTAATCGATTAAATCACTCTGATTAATCGATTAATATTTGATTTTTTTTTACAAAATCGGCCTGTCTTCGTCTTCTTCGCCAAAAGCTTTTCTAGAACCACCGTGCGAAACCCTAGCCTCCTTCAATCTCCTCTCCGACTTCCTCAACAATTTTATCACCAATCTATTCAATTTTTTTTACCAAAATTCATCAATTTCAAAGAGGGAAGATGCCAAGGACCAAGAACGTTACCCCACGTCAAGAAACAGCGGCGGAAGAAGGGGAGCTTCCATGGCGTCGTGAAGGAAGCAAATACATCCACATTCAAACGGAGCTTGCCTTCAACACGGGAGCATCAGTCGAGAGGTTCCACAACACCTTTCTCACAAAGGAGATCATCTCACTAACGATTGTGGATAAGGACCTCTTCAAATCGGCGACCTATGCCCCGAGTAAGTCTCTTTTCGCTCAGCAAGGTTTGCTCCGTTTCATTCACTTGACCTATGAATTCTTTTGTCCAAATCTTATACGTCAATTTTATGCTAATCTTCGTACCACTAAGGGAGACTCGCCATCTCTCGTCTCCTATGTTGACGGCAAAAACATTCTTATTGACGGTGCCGGTTTGGCCTCTCTTTTTGGCCTTCGCCGAGGTGAAATTACCGAAAACTTGGATGAAACATTCCAAGATGAGGCAATTTGGCGACAACTCGGGTTAGATCATCGTGACCTCAAGTTTAGAAATTCTAGCAACCCGAGTGTCATTAACCTCACTTTGATTCAACGCGTTCAACAATACATCTTCTCCTATGTTTTGTTGCCCCGTGATTCAAACCATGACGTTGTCAACAAGGATGATATCCGTTTGTTTCACGTCCTGTTGAACAATGTCAAATTTGATTGGGTTCACTTCTTTATCGTTGCACTTAGTGATGGTACTCGTTTTTCCCATCTCTGTTTTGCCATCCCTGCCATGCATATCCTTGCTCATTGCAAAGTGGACCTTACTCGGGACACTCAGGTGCCGGTGAAGAAGACTTGCTTCATCACGAAAGCCAAGTTCACCTGGATTGTCTACCGCGAGGAAAACGAGCAAAATCTGGAACTGGTCATTCCAGACGAAGAGGAGAGAGAGAGAACGAAGCTGAGTCGTCTCAGGCTAGAGAGAGTCGGACCACGGAGCGCGTCACTCGTCAACGCAGGACTCGTCCGAGAGAAGAAGCACCAGAACCTTCTTGGGTGAAGAGGATCTTTGATATTCTCACCTGCATTCGGGATGATGGGATGATGTTCGCCAGCTCAACGAGAGGATGACTCGTATCGAGCAATCCCGCTCCTACCGTGGCCCGCGTCACAGCTTTAGTGGAGGGGCTCGCCCGGCAAACTCTCTTTGATTTTGTTGACGGTGTTTTTATTACGACTTATTATACATTGTTAAATGCTATCGCTATTGTTTTATAACTCTTTTGGTAGATGATGATTATGTTTTGGTTAATGCTAATTATTGTTGTTAATTGATGATGTTAATTGAGTATTGATATTTGTTTATTGGCTTGGCAATATGGTTCTCTGTTAGAACATATTGTCCCTTTGTGAAATTTTTGTTAGTAGTTTTTCTTTAAAGAAAACTCTTGCAAATTTTTTTTACTATCCTTCAATATCCCGGCATTGATTAAGGTGGAAGGATTTCAATTGATAATGCAAAAAGAGGGAAGGAAGGATAAGTTGAGAAAACTTGTTTTTCAAAATCGTTTTTCCGCTTTTTACTCCGATATATGTTTTACTGCACTTCTCTAACCATGCAGGGGGAATTACTTTATGGGAAGTATTTCTTGAACTCTTTTTTTTTTCTCAACTATGTTTGTCATTGTTGGACATCAGTTCAAACCCCTTTACTATTTTTCGGAAATATCTTTGTTTTGATAAATGACAAACAGGATGATTAAATTCAAAGATGATCAAAAATTTATTTTTTGTATCGAGAAAAGCAAAGAGGTGTATCAAGATATTTGCGGCGATAAAAATCAAACGCTCACCCCTACGCAGATTTTTGAAGTGAAGTGAACACTCCAAAGACTTTTTATTTTTATTGAGTCTAGGAATTCTTGTAAGGATGACAATAAATTTTACATAAACAAATTATTTTTTGAGGGATAAAAATTATTATTTTCTGAGTCAATTGAAAAAGTATTTTTTCTCTGTCTAAAAATATTTTACTAAATCAGTTTCAAAATAGTGTGTCAAAATGTCTTAAAAATACTTTTTAAGGTTACACAAACTTTTGGTAGGAAGAAAAATATACTTTAAATATTTTTCGTGTACATCGTTTGACACACAAAATAATTTTTGGACTCACTTTTTTTTCTCCCCTATTCAAATTCATTGAATAGAGATTCGCTTGATTGAAGAGTGTTGCTCTTATTCTCGCTGTCTCAGACAAAAAGGATACCGCCAATTTTATTCCTCATCGCAACTTGGCTTGGGCCAGTTGTGTTGCGCATTATTTAAGCAGTAATCGATTAATCATCTTAAAATAATCGATTATTTATTCTTTGACTAGCGAAGGACTTCTTTCTTTTTGGAATTAATCGATTTTCCCTTCTCATTTAATCGATTAATTAACTTTTCGTTGGATTCCCTGTTTTGCCCACTAATCGATTCTTTTTCTTCACTTAATCGATTAGTTTGGACAGAGCCGACTAATCGATTTTTGGACCTCATTTAATCGATTAGTTCCATTCTTGATTTCAGGCATTTTCGCCTCTGTGTATCGTAATCGATTTAACTATATATATATACGTTAATCAATTAATTTTATCTGGTGCATATTCTCAGGTTACTCCAATGGTTCTATTTTTTCTCTCCTATTTAATCCCTCGTTCTCCTTCTTCTCAAAACACAACTCTTGCACTCCAATATATTCCTTGAGCTATATTCATCCCTTGCTTCATCTTCCTCATCAAAATATTATTTTTGAGAGTTAGAAATATTTTCATTGAGTGCTAAAGATATTGTCATCCATAGAGCTTTAATCCTTCAACACTACTTGCTCAATTGTGTGAGCTTTCATTCTTGTGTTGTAAACTCAATCTTGTTTGAGTGTTGTTCTTAAGACTTGTGTGACTCAAGTCTTGGTGTTGTAAGAAAGTGAGCCTTGTGTGATTCAAGTTCTCAAGTTGTACCGGTTTTTCAAGCACCCGTTGAAGCTTGAAGATTAGTAGGACTTTCGAGAGAGTCTCTCGGAGGACTGGACTAGCCACGAGCTGGTGAACCAGTATAAATCTCGGTGTTCTTCTTTCCCTTACTCTTTTTATTTATTCCTGCGATTTTTATTTCACACACGCGAAAAACGCACATTCTTGAAAACAACTCTATTCACCCCTCCCCCCCCCTCTAGAGTTGCACTTTTGTCTAACATGATGTAATTTTTATATTTATTTGTAATACTTTTTCCGACATCATATTTTTGGGTGTTTGACTTTGACAAAGTCAAAATTGATTTAACTAGCCTTTATTCAAAAGATTCTTTCATTTAATTCATATTATTTATTCTCATGATTATCATTTCAAAGTTCACATCATAAACATTGTTCATTTATTCTTAATTTGGGTCTGTACTCAGGTTCTCATTCAAGGTAACACAATAGTCAACATATGGGATTTATCTCTATGAGATTTATCTAGTTTATGATATTGGATATCAGAACATATTTTATTTCGGCTCAAAGCCTGACAACAATTTATTTTAATTAAACAATTTGTTTATTTGAATAATAATTCAATATAACTTTTAGGGTATATTCTGGGGCGTTACATGAACCCTCGCAGGAGCATGCCAGGGTAAGCGAATGGCATATAGCCTCCCGCTTGCTGCATCATGGCCATCACTTGGTGGTAACCTTGCAGCTCCTATGCACTGGCTTCGAATTGAGCCAAACTTGGCGGGATCAACATAGGTGGCGTCACCCCCCGACATGGGTAGTGAGCCTAGAAACATCATGGATATAGTGTCCAAGCATCGAAGTGGGAGTTGATATGATTGGAATCATTCCCATGGATCCAACAGGGATGACTGGAAAATAAGTTGCCCTACGCTTATCATTGTTACCGGAGTGGCAGGAGTGTTGAGTTCCGGCACGATCGGGCAGAAACGATGGGGTGAGTGCTAAAAGACATGATTGTGGATATTTCGCAGGGTTAGAAAAATTGACCTGTCAACTTTTTAGAAAGACGGGTTCCACGATCGGCGCCAAATGATGGTGTAAATTTGACTAGGTATGACCTAGTGAAACAGACTTTTCCGGGTAAGCCACACACACAAGAAAGTAAGAACACGAGAGTGACCAAGACCATGAAAGAATTCCTGTGCTCGAACTAATATTTATTGCTATGTCTCAAGAGTGTACAAGTTGTTAGTCGGTTTAGTCGTTGTGCCCACGCCTTAGAGGGGGGTGAATAAGGCGTTTAAAAACTTTTCGGAGTTTAATAAAAACGGTGTTGGCAAATTCGGAAGCAATAAATAAAACGCAAAAATAAAAGCGTAAATAAAATGCACACCGAATTTATACTGGTTCGGGAAACCCCTACTCCAGTACCTCGAGGCTCCTCCTCAAGGATTTCCGAATCCACTAAGTCTCGGCCTCTTGAACTCCGTCAAAGCACCGCACTAGTTTTGGCAAACAACCCTTGCCAATAGGATTCACTCCGAGATTTCACAACGGCTATCTCGAACCATTTACAACGAAGATTTAACGGCTATCTTCTACCGTTCCCCCAAGGATTTCAAAGGCTATCCTTGAACCTTTACCCAAGGATTTATACGGCTATCCTCGACCGATACAATATGAGAATTTAACGGCTATTCTTGACCGTATAAAGAAGTGTTTGAAAAACACAAAAGAGGATTCTACACAACGGCTTAGAATATTAAAATGAAGAACAAAACTTAGCCGGTGTAGAAGGAAAGTATACTCTCTCAAAAATACAATTCAAACTTATGAATATGAGAGTATATAACTAGAAACACAAGCTCAAAGTGTGTGTATAAAAATCAGGAATTTAAGGCTCTTAAAATAGCCAAAATATTGAAAATGATTAATAAAAGGATGAACACACTTAGAATAAAAAGAGAGGATGTTTAGAGCTTTGTTTCTTGAAAAAATATGAAGGATTGGGCTTGTATTTATAATGGAAGATGTTAATTAGCCGTTGGGAGGTGATTAGGATTGATTAAATTCAAAATTACAAATCAGGAACAGTAATTCAACGGTCACGGTAGGGGGGTCCCGTCTATACGGTAGGGGGGTCCCGTCCATACGGTAGGGGGGTCCCGTGCTTACGGTAGCTAGGTACCTTCTCAGGCCAAAACTCCCCCCTTACGGTAGGGGGGTCCCGTCCATACGGTAGGGGGTCCCGTGCGTACGGTACCTAGGTACCTTATGACCATTTTGACAATTTTTTTATTTTTGTCCAAATCATTTCCAATTTTGTTTAAAACCTTTTGGATGTTTGAAAATGATTATAAAAGGGTTTTAAACATGTTTTGTGAGTGTTTTTGAGCTTGTGAATATAGGTATATAAAATCATATCCTTACATTGGTTTATACCTATATTCTACGCTAGTTTAGTGTTTCGACTTCATTCTTGAGTACCGAATCTTAATGGATTCTTGTTTTTTCTGAAACACTTAAACAAACGTTAAGCTCTTATATTGTTTGTTAACATCAAAACATGAGGCTTAGCAAACCAAGGCTAACACAAGTATGTGTATGAATGATAGAATGTTCATCCTCGTCCTCTTACAATATATTTATATAGGGTGGAGGAGGTTAATTAAGGTAATAAGCCCCTACTCAGGTGCTGGCCTAGCGCCAATCAACATATGTATAAGGAAAGAGGTCAAATAATCCTCTGAGCCGCTGCTCATTGACTTACTCATAAATGGGTGCCAATTCAATCTCGCCACCAATCAACTTTTAATGAGGTAGGACAATAGGATTGCTCCGTACTCATCATCGCCTAGCTGTGCCCATCATCCCGACCCTCCATATCGTACCAGGCCCATCCGAGGAGTTATCTCCTGGATCAACTCTCGTTATGTCCATACAAAAATATGACTGGTCACTTATCGAGAAAGATTTGACCAATCATTTTTTCCGACTTTCCGTGCCCTCAAACACTACTCAAGTTATGACTGGTCACTTTCTCACCTATCACTTTTTGGAGATTCTGGCCAAGTATTAGTTATACCCATCATTCACCACAGGTAAATACTTTTTTCAGTCATTTTTGAAAGAAATTGGAAGGGGTTAAAAAAAATTGGAAATTAATTTTTCCAACCCAAATAAATAGGTCCTTAGGATCGCAATATCGCAACTTTGGTGTTTTGTCAATTGTTAAACTATTTTTCTTAGGAATGTTAGATCGAGCTTATTTATGTTATTTCAAATTTTTCTAATATTCAATTTAAAAATTCCAACTCAAAAAAAGAAGCAATCACTTAATGAGTAGAGGTACGGCTGTACCTGTACGGGTAATCTTTTTAGGAAAAATTATCCAAAATAATCCCAATTTAACCTGGTCTTTCAAAATTAATCTCACCTTTCAATATGGTGCATAATAATCTCAAATTTATTGAAATTTGCAAGTTTTGGATCGCCATTAAGTTTATAACGACAGGCTAATAGAAATGTCTATTTTGCGCAACAAAATTAAAGTCGGAATTATTTTTGATGAACTTATTTATTTATTTATTGAAATTTTCATTTAAATTTTTGAAATTACTTTCTACCTCCATTTCTTTTTCTTTTTTAAAAGATTATTCTTAACTTAGAAAAAATAAAAAAATACATATAAAAAATAATGAAAATGAGAAAAATAACTAAAATCATATAAAATTAATGAAATAAATAATTTAATCCGTAGAAATTAAACTGAAACTGGTAAGAAATAAAATAAATATATACATAGTGGTGGGTTTTAACATTTTACACATTATAAAAATTCTTAATGTATTACTTATTTTTTAAAAGAACAAGCCATCCTGTAAGTTAGAATTATTCTAGATAATTTTTTCTAAAAAATAAGAAGTGATGCGTTAGTACTTTCTATAGTGTGTAAGATATTAAAACACACCACTCCGTATATTTTTTTTTCTTACCAATTTAAACTTTAAGTTAGTTTCTATTGATTACCTTATTTATTTTATTATTTTTGTATCATTTTAGTTACTTTTCTCATTTTTTGGTATTTTTGTATCTATTATTTTTTTTTAAAGTTAGACTAATCTTTAGAAAAGAAAAAAGAATGATGGAGGTAGAAAGTAATTTTAAAAATTTAAGTAAAATTTTCAAAAAAACATAATAAAAATTAACAAAAAATAATCCCAACTTTCTTTTTGTGGCGCAAAATAGGCATTTTCGTTAACCAGCCGTTAGAAACTTAACGACGACCCAAAACTCAGAAATCTGGATTATTATGCATCACACTTGAATTGTTTTTAAAAGACCAAGTAAAATTGGGATTATTTTGGATAAGTTTTCCATCTTTTTAGTCATTTGTCATTTCTAGTAATCTTTTTTATCCGCAAATGATATCGTACAGCCGGCTATACGGGAGGAACCGTACAGCCAATAAAAATTAGCGATCAAGTGGAGCGCGATCGAGTCAAACCCTATGTGCGGTTGATCAGAAAAAGAAGGCAGTACAGAGCAGCAGGGGAGCAGATATGCGAAGGTGATGGTGGATAAGAAGAAAGGTTCATGGGGAAGTGAGAAATTTTTAGTCCTAAATAATTCAGCATTTGGGTGAGGGAGAAGAAGGGTTGGAGATTGATTTTAAACTAAGTGAAATGAATGAACGGTACTTTAGTTGAGAATGGACATTATTTTATTTGACAATAAGTACCACTTTGTTTTAGAATAAACCCTATGTTATTTGATAATTGTATGAAATAATTGTGTGAGATTAAATAACACTTTACCTTAAAATGGGTAATACCCGGATGTATTTATTTCTAAGTACAGCGGGCTGTACCATACACCTTCTCTTTTTTATCCATTTATTGTAATTTCTAGTCCCTTTTTTGTTTTTTTTTTAAATAAAGAGATCGTTAACCCTAAGAGTCCGGGAACAAAGCAAAGATGGGTGCGAACGAAGGGGGTGGTGGGTTCGCGGACGGCGTGGTAGATCCGAGCGAACAGTTCCATCGGAACGAGGCGATATCTGCTGTAGCGGACGATGGATTTCTTGGTGAAGAGGATGATGACTATGAGGACCTTTATAATGATGTTAATGTCGGCGAGAATTTTCTCCAGTCTCTTGGAAAGAGCGAGGAAATAGGGTTTAAAAATGAAGAGGTTGTTGAAAAGTTGCCGCCGAATGCTACTCATGTGCAGACGCTCAGTGCTGCCGAAGGTGATCAGAAGGCAGAGAAAGAGCAAGAAGGTGGGGCTATGGAATCGGACAAGTTTCAAGGTTATCCTACTATGGGGTCTAGGGCGAGCGAAATGGGAGCTAAGAGTTCAACTCTTCCTTCAAGTGGATCAGGGACCCTGGCTAGTGAGCAAAGGGTTGAGTTAGGTCATTCGTCTGGTATAGTAGCTGATAAAGGGGAACATGCTTCAATTGGTGATGCACAACATCAATGCATAGCTCTGCCGCCTCATGCTGCCCCTGTTGAAAACTTTGTTAATGTAGTAAGCGCAGGAAATCATAACATGGACAGACAAGTTGGAAATATGATTGGCAACATTGGCAATGAGGGAGTGTTTGGGGTTGGTGGTGGAGGTGGATCTGTTGGGGGAACTCTTCTTTTTGTTGGCGATTTGCACTGGTGGACAACTGATGCTGAGCTAGAGGCGGAGTTGAGCAAATATGGGCCAATGAAGGAAGTGAAATACTTTGATGAGAAGGCTAGTGGGAAGTCGAAAGGGTACTGTCAGGTTGAATTTTTTGATCCTGCAGTTGCTACAGCATGCAAAGAGGGGATGAATGGGCATATCTTCAATGGTAGACCGTGTGTTGTAGCCTATGCATCTCCGTACACTGTGAGGAAAATGGGTGAATCTCAAATAAACAGAAACCAGCAAACAGCTCAGACTTCTGTATCTCAAGCAAGGAGAGGCCCTGGAGATGTCATGGTTAAACCTGGTGGTAACAATATTGTCCCAGGTGGTAACCATCAAGGTACTGCAGATACCAATAGAGTTTATGGACGAGGAAATTGGGGTGGTAGGGGAGTTATTCACGGGATGGGGAATAGGGCTCCTCTTGGTTCTATGAGAAACAGGCCTGGGGGCATGGGGGGACGTAGTTCAATGGTAAATGGTGGTGGTGCATTTGGACAAGGTATTGGTGGCACACCATCATTGTTGCACCCTCATACAATGATTGGTCCGGGGTTTGATCCTGCATTTGGAGGATCAATGGGTCGAATGGGAAGCTTTGGGGGATTTGCTGGTCCACCAACTCCTTATTCAGGAATCATGCCTTCGTTCCCACCTTTAGCAAATGTTGGATTGCCTGGTATTGCCCCCCATGTCAACCCAGCATTCTTTGGCAGAGGGATGCCTATGAATGGTATGGGAATGATGCCTGGCACTAGTGAGGGGCCTCCAAATATGGGAATGTGGTCTGATATGAATATGGGAGGATGGGCTGGTGAAGTGCACGGAAGTAGAGCTGCTGGTGAGTCAAGTTATAATGAAGAAGCTGTATCTGACCCTCAACCTGGAGAAGCAAGTCATGAACATGATAGAGGCACATGGCATGCTGGGTTAAAAGAAAAGGACAGAGGTGGAGAGTGGGACTGGTCTGGTGCCTCAGACAGAAGATATAGGGATGAAAAAGAACCCGGATTTGACAGGGAGATGCCTCTAGAAAAGGATATTGCTCATGATCATGATTGGTCGCCAGAGAGGAAGCATAGAGATAGCAGAGAACATGGAAGAGTGAGAGAGCCTGAACGATCTAAAGAGAGAGGCCGTGGTCGTGATGGGGACAGGGATCGTGGACATGATCGTGAGCGTGACAATCGTAGGGATGCTGTCCATTATCGGCACAGGGACCCTGAACTTGAATACAATGATGATTGGGACAGGGGAAGATCATCAAGAACTCATGCAAAGTCAAGATTGTCACATGAGGAAGAGCAACGTTCAAGATCCAGGGACACTGAATATGGGAAAAGGCGGCGTATGGCTTCTGAGTAATCTATTTGAGGGCATTCGTCAAAAAAAAAAGAAGAGGAAATATGTATTGCATGAAACAATTTTTGCATATATATTTTGGCCTTCATCTTAACTCATGGATACATTGCTACATCCAATCGCCATTATCTTTGGTAATCGTTAATGCTTGAGTGATGGGATCTTTTCCACTTTCATGGTGTATTCTCTTACCAATTCAAGTAAGTTCCCTGCATCCATACTTGTTTTGTACTAATGTTAGCATCTTTTGATCTCCATTTGTAGTCATGTGTCCCGATGTCCTATTAAATATTGAGTAACTATTATTGTTTTCACTACATGTTTTTGATTCTCAACTCCGAATTTTTTAATTACCTGCTGCACAAGATTCATTTTTGAGGAACTAATTAAGATCCTGGAGTGAAGAATCTGAATCAGTAGGTTACATTCTTTTTACTGAAAAAGAAGGAAAATAAAATTTAGATACAACTCCAAACAAGAAAACATTATACCACAGGTCAATTCTATATGCATTAAAATTGAATTTATGGTTTCTTCTGAAGTCGTATTGGTGACTTAGCTACTCCGTATCTCTTAAATGTGAATCATTAGGTTACATTCTTTGCTAACATGATATTTTTTCACATATAACTCTGGTTTCATCTTATTTAAAATTACATTCTTTTAGTTGTATTATGACTTTGTATGTGCATTTATTAGTACTTGATATCCCTCCTCCCCAAAGAAAGGGAGAGAGAGTCCTCTTTGAAGGAAGTTGTATTGTCACTCTAATGGTTTCCCTTTTCAATTTGAGCATTTTCAATAAAAAACAGCCTTTCATGGTGGATTATGTGTTTGCTTTAGCAACAATTTTAGTGTTTTGAAAGGGCTATCTAATGGTAGTGTTTAGTTTTAGTGTTTTAAAAGTTAATTTGCACACTAAATTTAGTGTATTGTAACTCTAAAGGTTGCCCTTTTCAATTGTAGCATTTTCAAAAAAAAGAGTCTTTCCTAGTGGATTATGGGGCTGTTTTGGCAATTTTGAAAAAGCTATCTAATGGTAGCATTTGGAGTTAGTGTTTTTATCGTTTTGCACCATTAAAAAATTATCCTAAACGCTAACTAGAAATGTTGTTCCCAAACAGGGTGTGTTTTTGAATTTTGACCCTGATTTTACTTCACTTTTGTGTTTAGTTCAGGTGGTTTCCTGAACATGAAGGACCTCGTTTTCTCGTTCAAATAGTTCAGCAGTAGTTTGATGCATCATCAATATGGGGTTAACTAGAGCACGGCTTGTCATTGACCTGAGGCAAGAATGATATGCTAGTTGGACATCATTGTTGGCCTGAGTAGCGTTAATGTTTTAGCTAATTGTAAGTTGGACACACCATTATTGGTATCTTGATGATGTTTTATGACTTTAAACTGCTGAAATATGATTGTGACTTAAGTTCTGTAATCTACGAATGCGATGTATTAGGATAGGATCTAACACAGGCTGGTGCTAATATTTCCCTTATCGAATTTTTTTCTTGGTCACGTGTAATTTTAACCCAGATTATTATATGGGCACACAATGTGATCAATGATCGATCAATGCTTGGGTTATCTGTGACTGGAAACTCGCAAAAGTCTGAGGGGATTGATTTAGTTTAATGTCATGTTAACTTGTATCACACTTGTATTGAATGATGAATGATCATGGGAACTACAATAACAAAGGCTAAGTTCTTTCTATATCGAATTGTTAACTTTTAGTTCCTTCCATTTAACTTCTTTTAGTTTTTTGAATCTTTCCAGTTTAGTCTCTTTTCAATTTGTTCTCATCTTTCACACTATGTTTGGTTCAATGAATTTGAGAGGGAAAAGAAAAGAAAATGAGAGAAAATATTTTTCTTGTTTGGTTAGAGAGGAAAAGAAAAGTGGAAGGAAAAGAAAAAAAGAAGGCAAAATGTATTAAGAGGAAGGAAAACTAAATTCTTCCCATTTTGGTGAGAAAAATGAGGAAAAATTATTTTCTTTTCCTACCAAATTCCTTGAACCAATCATAGTGTCAATTTTTTACACTAAATTGAAAATTATTTGTCTGTGTTAAGAAATAAAAGAAGAATGCTCAAAGAGATTTTGGTAGGGAGATGATATTTCTAATTTGTTCTTTCTAGTATTTTTGAATCTACATTGAGTCTCTATTTTATACTAGTTCTTAAGTTTTTTTTATCTATTTTGATTTTTTTGGTCAAACAATACCATTATTTGACTGCAAAATAAATACTCCGTATAATCTAAATAAATAAATAATATAAAAAATTGATATACCAAAAATATATCTTAAGATGAACCTAATTATATTAAATTTATATTATAATTAAATATATTTTTCTCACAATTTATGGTTAAAGTGTGTTACTGTTTGATCAAAACAAGTCAAAACAAAAAAAAAGTTTAAGACCAGTGGGAGTAACAAAGAAGCTTTAGGGGGTGTTTGTTTTTTGGCCAGGCCTCTTTTGTCTGCGCCGCGCAGACGCGCGCAGATGCTGAGCTCTGCAGATTGTTTGTTTTTTGGAAGACATTTCACTCAAAAAGGTCTTTCTGGCATCTTCTTGGAGAAGACATTAACCTATGTCTTCTAACATTTTCTAACATCTTCTCCATTTTCTTTCTTCTACTTCTCTTCACCACCATCACCGTCCACCACCATCACCACCATGCACCATCACCGCCACCGTTGTCCGCCACCACCGCCACCGTCCACCGCTACCACCGTCCACCATCACCGTCACCGTCCATCACCACCGTCGTCCACCACCGCCGCCACCGTCCACCGCTACCACCGTCACCGTCCATCACCATCGTCGTCCACCACCACCGCCACCATCCACCACCACCGTCCACCACCACCGCCGTCAACGTCCTCCACCACCGTTCACCACCACCCTCCACCACCACCACAATCGTCCATACACCACCACCGTACACTACCGTCATTAATTTATATAGCAGTCTACAGACATTAAAAACAAACAGTCTTCTTCTTGCAGACCGCAGACCTTCGGTCCACCACTTCTCCTGCAGATGTCTATAGTAGTGGTCCGCAAACTGCAGACCTTTTCCTGCAAAAAAACAAACACCCCCTTAGTGTGATCACTTAAACAAATGATCGCAACAAGATAACAACACATTATCCGAGTAGTTTAATACGAATACATAAATATTGTTGATATAGGATGAAAGTGGTTATAAGTTATTTCTAATTAGTGGAAAAGATAAACAATCAGGGGCGGAGGGGAGGGGGCCTGGCGGGGCACGTGCCTACTCCCAAGTTGGACACCTCAAGCCCTTCTCTTGTTGGGCTTTAGGGCTGGTTCGTGAATTAGGCCCAATTTCACTCCTTTTTGGCATCGAACACTGTTTTGACCTCCCAGAAGCTTGTTCAAGTCTAAATCTTGCTTCTTTGATGATTGATTCCCTTTTTCTCAAGTATTTGAACATAAAATGGATGATTTATAATGATTTTATGTGGAATCCCTTTTTAGGACTCTTAGAACAAAAATGAGAATTTTATTCATTGAAACCACGTTTTATGAGATGATTAAATACTATTTATGTGCAATAACGTTTAGAATATGATGTAAGACGTTAGGCGTGTCGTAGCACCTACAAATTAACTTATTATTTTCCTTAACTTAAATCTTCCTTTATGAATTAATATTCATTAAAATATATAGATAGGGCAAGTAAGGGTCGATCCCACGAGGAAAGATACTTTTTAGACTATGAAGATCAGTTTACTTGTCACTTTTATTGAATAAAAACTAACTAAAATCTAAAGAGTAAAACTAAGAGATATGGGGGGTTTGAATGATAATTCTAAAAAAGATAAAAATGCAAATAAAATAAAGATAAAGGATAACAGATAAGATATGGAACCACAACAGCAACTCGAACTCAGAAAAACACTCAGGGAGAAACAAACACACAAAAACAATCACTCATTTAAACTTTATAAAACGTAGACAATAATACAATTAACTTAGACCATTTTGAAAATACATATAGTTTTTAAATTAACTTAGACCATAACAACTCTGCAGTAACACTACAGTTATTTAACAAAATCAGTTCGAGAACCTTGATTAGCAAAAAACCACTTAGCGAGGCAATCTAGTACTAATCAAGTGACACTTAGTTTCTAGAAAAGTTCGGCTATTTAAAGCACTTTGGACTTTAAAAGAATATCATTTTAAATTGGATTAGGTCGCGATCTTAATTTGGTCCAATTTAAGTAAAATCTGGTGAATAATAGTTCTCAGAACACCATTTTGAGTTTAGATTTAACAATATCGTAGAACTAAAATTTCTTCAAAGTCAAATTGACTCAACAAAAACAACCAAATCAAAGAATTAATCTTTTTTTATGAAATAATTCGGCCTAAAAAGGTTTTATAATTCTAGAGACAATAATAAATCAATAAATCACATTTGACAATTCAACATCAACACACAAACAATTCAACACTTATAATATGACTTAAACATTTAACACAAAATTGAAATTGAAAACTAAAAATATTTAATAATGGATATTCAAATTGATTAATTTTGGAATTAAACAAAGTGAAACCCTAATTAGAAGAAACTAAAAAATGAAGTAAAATAAACAAAGTACTCCACTTGATTTGTTCTTCGACTTCTTCCTTGTTCGTAGATGGCGGCCAAGCTTTTCCAGGAGTCCAGCTTCTAAATTCTGCACCGTGTAGAGCCATGCCACTGTTGTATCGTCCACCATCTACAGCCGGAGTTGTCATCGCCGGACCTAGGGTCGGAACCCTGGGCCGGCTCTGTTGCCGCCTGCTCCGATCTCCTCCGTGTCCCTCTCTCTCTGTTCTCCGTATATGCCCCCCTCTCTCTCTCATCTCTATCTCCTCTTTTTATAATTGAATTTTGAAGATATTGAATTGGAGAAGAAGACTCTCTGCAATCCACCTCTTCGCACTTCTTCCGCTGCTCTCAGTTTATTTCTTCCGTTTCGTGCGCGTGGGAAGGAACACAGCTTGTCTTCTTTTTTTTCTTTTAACTTTTGTTTTCTTTTGCTTCAATTGTGACTTGATCATGCGGGTCAAATTGACTTGGCCCAATAACCCTTTGTAAATATGCATCCAACTTTGACATTTCTTTATCATGCGGGTCAAATTGACTTGGTCCAATAACCCTTTATAAATATGCATCCAACTTTGACATTTCTTTATCCTTTTGTACTCCATATCTAAAAATTTCTATCAAGGTAATAAATAATGCGGAGGACTTCCAAAATATTTGTAGAATATAAATATGCTCAAAATTATGCATTTTATGTATAAAATGTAAACAATAGTCTAAAATGCTAAATGTAACAAAATATATTTATTTAAGAATAAAATGCATATAAATTATCTTAAAAATACTAAGAAATGAGGGAATAAAATATGACATTTTGTAACTTAACATAAGAACAAAACAGACTTATCAAATTCCTGACACTTAAACGTTGTTTGCCCTCAACCAACAAATTGAATCATTATAAGTATGAAGGTAAATTAGTAATTACAGAGGAAACTTTTTCGCTACATATTATGAAGGAAAGAAAAGATAAGATAGTCACCAACCTTTTGTTAAGAAGAAATGAACCTTTAGATTCTCACCCATATTGTTAGAATTATAAAATAATTTTGTCAAACCAATATATTCATACTAAACAATCAAAACTTTCTAAACTTTTTTATAGGATAACTACATTTGTAAGAGTATTTTAAAGATCACAAAGTCTTTAATGGGTAAATTGGAAAACATGTTCTTGCAAAAGTATTTGTCAAAATGTAAGGATTTAATTTTCTTTGGTATAACTTTGTCATGCTGACACGAGAAAATTTTTTAACCTCATCCTGTGATATAGAACCACGAGCTTTTTGGATAGTCACTCTGGAAAGTCTCATCACGCGACATAGAACCACATACTTTTTTACTTCAATTGATCATTCAAAAGGCCTCATAACGCAATATAAAATCACGTGCTCTTTGGCATAATCAACAAGCTTCATTAATTGACCTAAAACCAACTACTTTTTGACTAAAATAAGAATCTCAGTCTCACCAAAGTATGCTTTGAAACGTCACTCCTTATGCTTTGAAAATAACTCTTTTAAAGAACAAAAAATACTCCGAACCGAAATCAATCAAACAATACAAAAAAAACCGCACCGCAAAAACCGAAACCAAACTCAAAAAACCGAACCGATTGAATTCGATTTTGGTTGTGGTTTTGGCTTTTTAAAACCGAATCGAACTGCTAAAAATAGAATAGTCTTAGTTATCTCCTTTTAGGTTTACGGTCAATACTCAATAGTCAGACTCCTCATAATTCTCAAATCCCCAATCGCACTCCAGTCTCCAACGCAGCAACACTTCCGAGTTCTGATAGTTTTCCTCCTCGGCAATGACGCAGTCTTGTTTGAATCTTCTTCGCTGGGATCGCTGCGCACTCCAGTCTCCTCCTCGGCAGTGACGCAGTCTTCTTTCAATCTTGTTTGAATCTTCTTCGCACTCTAGCCTCCAACGCGGCAACACTTCCACTATCGCCGTTCTTTAATCGCAGTGAAGCAGTCCTGGATTGAAGCATCTAATCTAACCAAGAAGGTATGAAATCATATGTTCTTTTTTTATCAAATCATTCTAGGAATCATCTTACCCTAAATGTTCATGCGACATATCTGGTATGTTTAGTTCGGGTTTACTTATGAAGCTGCATACTTAACTAAATTCATACACTTGGTTGAGACCATATATTTCATGGACCCAGCCCCAACATAGTTTGGATTAAGATGAAGACACTTGATGTGGAAAATTAGGATTTTGGGAATATGTTTGGAATTTAAAAAGCAGAAATGCATCTGTACATAAAATATGCAGCACAAGAACACAGAAGAAAACCAAAATAGCCAAATTCTATGAGAATAAAAATCAGTCCAAACAAAAAAAAAGACTGGGAAGAAGATGAAACGGTTACCTCTTTGCAAGAAGAGGAAATAGGCGTCTTTGATAACTTGAGTAATCAAGAGATAAAACTTCAGGACCATTGGGTGTGATAGAAATTGCTTTCCTTGTTAAAGAGTATCTTATAGCAGTAGCTATTCCTACCTATTAGAGTAAAGAAGTGTTATTATAGAAGATACAATGTTTGAAACAAATGTCTATGGCATGGCATTGTGAGAGCATGATTTGCTTTCCATTCTCAAATGTTTGGGTAATTTATGAAAAAGTGACTGATTCTTGACAACCTCATGACTGATTTTGATCATATGCTTATTACAGGGAATATAAAGTATGAAGCGGAATTCTTCAACAATATTAAAGCATTTTAAAGTTCCCAAAACAACTTCTTCTCGTTCTCAGGTTATATTTCATTTCAGACCTTTCATTTATCTTAACAAGTCAACCGCGATAAAAATTTAAAAAATACTCATTCCTTCATTTTTTTAACATCATATATTTAATATTTTAATAACTTAATCTACCAAATTTTTTGTTCTTGTATAAAGAGATTGAATCATTGGATAATATTACTGATGTGCCATCTTTTCGTTCACCTGAGACGACTGAAAGTAATGTACAATGTAATGAGGCAAGTGAAAATTCAAATGACATAATTGACTTGTGCGAAATGACAGAAGAAGAGTACTTGGCAGCTTTGAAAGCCAACGAAATGGCCGATATTTGGGTGCATTTTACCAGAAAGTTTGTGTCTGGTAAGATTAAAGCCTTTTGTCATTATTGCAAGCATAAAGGTTTTGCTGCTCACCCTAAACTAAATGGTACCACTGCTTTGAAAAATCACATTGATAAATGTAGAGAGTACCCACCTAATAAAGACTTATGGATTCAAAGACAAAAAATGTTAACTTATGACAAAAGTAAAGACTTGGTGGTACGTGGAAGTTCTCAAGATTAAATTACTAAAGCGTGTGTGCAAATGATAGTTTTAGATGAGTTACCATTTAGTTTTGTGGAAGGAGAAGGATTTCGTTATTTTTGTAGAGTTGCATCCCCCCATTGGAGAGTTCCAAGTCGTAAGACGATTGCCAAAGATGTGCTAAACATGTTTTACATTGAGAAGATGATACGGACTACGTATCAGATAGGGAAGACTTAGAGCGTCTTCAAGCTCCTGAGAATATGGGACGAGGAAGAAGAAGAAGAATTGAGGCGAAGAGGGAATCGGCGAACCGAGAGGGGAGAAGGAATTAGGGTTTTGATTTGTTTATTGATTGATTATTCTAAAGGAGCTACATCTCAATATATATAAGACAAAGAAACCCTAGCTAACCCTAAACTAACCTGACGGTTCAATAAAAGCGACGAGGGAAAGAACCGTAAAGAAACCTCGAAGGAGCTTATAATTTCGCTCACCTAATAAAACCTAGATTACAATATAATAATAATAATAATAATAATAATAATAATAATAATAATAAACTAATAAATATATAATCTAATATCCTACTATATAATCCATAACACTCTCACCCCCTTAGAAAACCACCTTGTCCTCAAGGTGGAGGCTCCCACTCGTGCTTTTGGACTGAAGAGAACGTGTTGAACAAAACAAGACATCCACTTTTTGGCCAATTATCAAATGGCATGCCTCCTTGAATGTAATGAGAGAAATATGAGACAAAGCCATTCACGAGCCTAGTTGCTCCCATTGAAACCCGATGCTCTTTATGTACGTTATCAAGATGGTGAGACATCATGATTGTGCGAGACAGAATTAAATCAAGAAATTGATGGTTGTCACCCAAAGCATGGTCCTTAACAATGTCTCCAACATAAGATGTAATGTCTGTCTCATAGGGCACCTCATCACTTTTAAAAATTTCTGTTAGAGCGTAGTCTTTGTGATGGTCAACCCTGGCAACATCATCCGTACGAGCATCATCAACAACTTTAAGAGGAATATCTTTGGGAATACATACAAAATCAAGATCAATTTCCTCCTTAGATTCCTGATCATGAGAATCCGTGTTTTGCATATGTACTGAATGGGTCAAACTTGGTGGAGAAGGCAGAGCGCTAATGAAATTCCGTAGTGCGCCCAACACATGCGTTCTGAAATTTTGTAACCCCAAAGAAATTTGACTTGACCCAATTGGAGGATCACGAACCAAATCTTGAATGGAGCAAGAGATATCCACGTCAAATGCATATAGGTCTGAATCATAATTTAGTTGACCCTCAATATGAGAGAATGATCGGAGCGTCCTGATAATTTCATCAAGCTGAGCATAAACTAAGCACACCCCTTCATCAAAATTAATTTTTTTATGCAAAACAATCTCTATTAAATTGAACAGGTTATCAATCATGAGTGGATCAATGGGGACATTTGTTGCACAATCTCTGAACATAATTATTTATCCCGGCAGAAGTAAATCTAACCAAATTAATAGGCAGCCACGTATGAAAATCCCACAATCTTTAAGATCTAGCACAATTGTACAAATGGAGCAATCATTGGCCGTTGCTAATTGGATTAAGACTAAGTTGAATAATCAAATTCAATTCTTCCAATGAAACAAAACAACTAGAATGTTGTACCAGTATTTCTTTGTGTATGCGGCGTGAGTACCTGCTCAGATTTCACCACTTGCTGCCTTTTTCGTTCTTCTAGCAATTTTTGTTGGATCGGCAACTGGTGATTGGATCAGCAACTGGTGGACAAAGGCAAATTACAGCTGTGGAGATTTGTGTTGTCTCGGATCGGCAACTGGTGGACAAGCAAACTTTTTTTTTGGATTTTTTTTGAAATCTCTCAACGAGTGGTTATAGAGTGTCTCTTACAACAGATACTTGGACCTCCATTCAAAACATTAACTACATGGTTATTACTGCACACTTCATTGATAAGAATTAGACTTTACATAAAAGAGTTTTGAACTTTTGTGTGATTCCAAACCATAGTGAGGACTCAATTGCCAGGCTTTTAGAAGAGTGTCTCATTGAATGGAGAATTGAAAAGCTTTTAACAATTATAGTTGACAATTCTGCTTCAAATGATTCTGGTTTAAAAGATCTCATTAAAATAATAAGTTTGTGGAAAATCAAAGATGCACTTTTGCATGGTGGTAAGAATTTGCATATGAGATGTGTGGCACATATTTTGAATCTGGTTGTGAGTGATGGGTTGGGCTGATTGAATAAGTCAATTCAAAGCATTCGTAATGCTGTTAGATATGTAAGATCATTGCCTCAAAGGTTAGATATGTTTAAAGTTTGTGTGGAGAAAGTGAAAGTTGAAAGCAAAGGGCTTGTGATTATGGATGTTCCAACTACGTGGAGCGTAACTCTACGTTTTTAATGTTACAATCTTTTGTGAAGTTTCGTAAAGCTTTTGACTGATTGAAAGAAGATGATGGTAACTACTTGGGATATTCTAAAACTGACAAATCTAACAAAGAAGATAAAGGAAGGGAAGGTCCACCTTCTTGTGATGATTGGGAAAAAGCTGAGGTATTTGCTCATTATTTAAGACCTTTTTATGAAGTTACTTTAAAGTTTTGTTGTTCAAACACTCCAATAATTCCAAATCCTTTTGGTGATTTGGTAAAAATTGGAGGTGCCATGAAAGAACCTGGAAGTACACTTCGATCTTCTATTGCGATACCTATGCAAGCTAAATATGACAAGTATTGGGGGGATTTCACTAAGGTGAATGATTATATTTTGCTTGGAATGGTTCTTGACCCGCGTTATAAATTTGAAAAACTTAGGGATTATTTGGAGTTAATTTATAGGGAGTTAGATAAAAGGGTTGAAGACACCATTACTGAGGTGAAGACGTTTTTGGCTTCTCTACTTAACATGTATGCATCAGATGGATCTTCACCTTCTCAGATAACCACTACTCGTGGTTCTCATAAGTTTCCAGTTTCACTAGAGACCAATTGTGTTTTACCAATGACACAAGTTAAGAGGAAATTGGCAAAAAAGGAGAAAAAGCGGAGAGCGAACAAAGCTGGTATTGTAAGAAACGATGTGGATAGGTATAGTGCAGATGCAATTGAAGGGGATGATAATTCAAGTTTTGATATTTTGAATTGGTGGAGAGTGAATGGGGCCATTAAACACATTTTTTGGAATTTTTCAGACCGATAATTGCAAGTTTTTGGAATGACACATTTTTTGTTTACTGCATTTTTACAGTTTTGGACAGCAAGTTACTGCATTTATCCCAATTTTTTTGCTTGTAATTGTAGTTTATTTATTGTTTTACTTATAGGTTTACAAACTTTACTCTCTACTAATTGTTTGGCATATCTATATAATAATAGGTCTCTACCTAAAATATTATTTTACTTTTAAATTAATTTTTTTAAAAACTGAAAGAATTAAAAAAAAACCGAAATTTAAATCGCTAAAAACCGGACCATATAATGATTGGTTTTATCTTTTTTTTACAAAATTGAACCGAACTGCACTGCCAAAATGCCTTCCGTTCTGTCTTTGGTTTTAGGTAAAAATCGAACCGTTAAAACCGAACACTCCCCTAAGATTTATCCCAATCATTTTAGAAAATAATCTCAAAAGGTTAGAATATGCAAAAAGATTTTCAATAAAGCACTTAAAAATTGATTGATCTTAAAACTCTTGGTAAATTGTGAATTTATCCCAATCATTTTAGAAAATAATCTCAAAAGGTTAGAATAAAAATAAAGGTTTGACAAAAAGTCTAAAAGTTTCCAATTTTTATAGGCGATAACTAAAGATTAATTAATTAAACAATTAAAATTGATGACTATTTTATAAAACCTTTTCCTACAAATATATAGACAAAAAAATTCTTGAAGAGATCATTTCAACCCAAAACTCTCACATCCTCATACTTAAACGGAACCATGCCCTCATGGTTAAGAGTATTTTGGAATAGGAGTGATTGGTTGAAATGGTCATATGTAATTACTAAGCTAACCCAATACCTAAAAGATTCAACTATGCAAGTTGAAATAACAAATAACCAAAATATGTAAAAATTAAAATTTTAAAAACAGGCTTAAGAGTCATAATATGAAATTCCAAAATAAAAATCAATCAAGCATCCAAATCATGCTCAAAATAGTAGAGAAAAAGAGAATTTACTGAGGAAGTCAACATCCTCTGAGTAGCCGACTTCAACCAGGACTGTTGGATCAATGAGCATCGAAGATGGCAAAAACTTTGTGTTTTCTTCATGTGTAGGACCTCTTCTTCGCTTCCTCTGCAAGGTATTCCCTATGGGTCTCCCATCTGCAAAAATAAAGAAAACAAACAAAATAACTCTTGCCCCCAAAACTGGTGTTGCAAGTAGAAACTCAAAAACAACAAATATAAACATTTAATTTATTTGGTTATTTGAATGATGGGTTGCCTCACTTTAAGCGCTTCCTTAACGTTTGTAGCTTGATGCCTTAGCAACTTTTTCCGTGACTTTCCGATCCGAGAGTCATAAAGTTTAGCCATTTTGACTCTCTTCTGATGGCGTCCTGTTTGAATTTTGGCTCAGTCAAGGTCCAGGATACTTGACTGATCCTTGCAGCTTGGTGGCAACAGGAAATAGGGAGGAGACTCTAGATAAGTGGGTGGTGGCGAGAGTCTCCTTGGTTGATCCACATCATTGGCGTTGATCGCGAGATTGATTTGTTCCTTATCTTCAATGGGCCGACTATCCAATTCTATATTGATGATTACAACCGTACTTACCCCCATAGAAGAGTCCTTAGTGTCACTCATCTGATGTTCATCTCAACCTTGATGGCTACAACTATCCTCCGGGAAAACATAGTTACACCCGTCAGGTAGGGAGTCAATCAAAGTTTAGTTTGAATCTTCTGATGAGGCATTATTTGCATAGGTTTCTACAAACAAAGTTGGCTTTTCCATGCACAGTATTTCCTCGTTTATAGATTTCTCCTCAGACTCTTGAATATTGGAATCTTGGGGGTAGGTAATGGGCTCTATTTCCTCCAGAACAGGTTCCTCTAGAGATGTGTCTTCAATACAATTAAGGAGAGGGTTTTTTATTTCTTTAGGAAAATTTCCTTCATCCTTTTCTTCTTAAGTAGGCGTAGGTGGTTCTGAGTCAGGTCCCTGAGGTTGTTCCACCTCATGTATGACGTTGCTAGTTGGCACTTGGCTAGGAGGACATCAGGTAACATCACCACAGTAGCCCTAGCCAGCATTTGAAGAGTTGTAATTCCCTTAGGTTTTTGTGATGGCGTTGGTCTTAGTGAGTCTTCTAGAATCGGGACCTAATGATTTATTGTTTCAGAGTTGGTCTAAGGTTTTAGATCCTCATCTTGATCAAAAACTTCCCCTAATTGTGGATCTCGGAGGGAGCGTATATGCTCAATAGCCTTACAAAGGTCATTGACTAATTTATCAGCTCGAACATATGCTTCTAGTCTCTTTCTTTGGAAGTCTTCTAGCATTTTCTGCATTAGCTCTAATACATTGCAGAATTTCCTTTCAAACCCTTTTTCCTACCGGACTGATTCAAGAAGTTTTGACCGTTCTTGAATTCCCACTCTATTCGCTTCAATTTGTTCCTGAGCGGATAGAGTGTAGTCATGACAATAGAATGGTTTGTACCAGGATCCTTCAGGGAATAAAACTTTGTGAAGATGAAAAAATATCTGGTCTAGTCTTAAGATCTCTTCGATGAGCGGATCAGGTTCATTGTCGTACATCGTCCCAGTGTGGTCGTAATCATCTTGATCTCCATGAGGTTCATAATAATCATCCCCATTAGTGTCTTGGTATGGAGAATATCCAAAGTTGTGAGATGGTATGTCATATGGTGGTTCCTTGTATTAGGGATGATAGTCAGACCCATTGTTGACTTGATAGTCATCATCATAAGGGTTCTGATATGGGTGATAAGGTGGATGGGTTTGGAACGGAGGGCGCTTAGGTGATTGGTCGTAAGAAGGCAGGCCATAATAATTATTGGAAAAATCCATAATTACTACAGGTGGATGGTGAAAAAGAAGTGAGAAGATCGTTCTAACCGGTTTTCACCCAAGCTAATTTGAAAAAATTAAACTAATACTGTTCCATTTCCCGGCAACGGCGCCATTTGATGATCGTAGTTTTTCGGGTAGTAAAGCTTCACAGTAAAGGGTTAGTTTTCTCTTTGAGTGTCGTGTCTTTTGAGGAGTGGACGAAGGGAATTAGCTAATATCTCTAACAAGGCAAAGGCTTGATCAGGTTTATGGAAATCTTCTCGAAATGAAATAAAAGAGAGCAAAAACATAAATAAATTTATTCACATAGTATTAGTTCAGATCTGGACCTAGGGTCGGGACATCATCTGGGTTAACTATAGAACACTTAATTAACAATTGGAATGATAGTATTTCTACTATTATTCACCTATAACTAAGATTCATAATTACCCTAGTTGACTTGAATATGACAGCCTTTCAGCGTATAATATTTTCTTAGTAAATAGCTAATTAAATCAATTAATTAACTAAATGAGGAAACAATAATTTTAGAATAATCATTCCAACATTAACTAAACACTAACAGTATATAACCAAACTAGTTCAGACCTAGAGGTCTGGATCCTAACTCATACTATGCAAAATAGTTAAAATACTTCAAAGCTAACTACTATGCTACTCAAAAATCTAAAATGGAGAATTAAGACGAAAAGCATGAACTTTGGATGGAATGAGATGAATGGAATGGAGGAATCACGTTGTTTATATAGGGGACGGGGACAAGGCGTCCAACTCTCAGCATCCAAGTCCAAGCGTCCAAATCTGGACGCCATAGTTGTTCCGACCATCAGGTCTTGCAACGTGTCATTCTTGGGCAGCAATTCAGCTAAAGCGTCCAACTTGGTCAAACATCTAAGTTGGACACTTCAGACCCTAGTCCGTTGGGCTTTGCGGCTCGTTCGTAAATTTGGCCCAATTTCACTTATTTTTGGCCCCAAACACTCTTTTTGACCTCTCAAAAGCTCGTTCAAGCCCGAGTCTTGATCCTTTGGTGATTGATTCCCTTTTTCTCACGTATTTGAACATAAAATTGATGATTTATGATGATTTAATGTGATGTAACACCCTAATCCGTCCAGATTTGCAGCCCTTTTCGAACTAAAATATTAACTTGGTACTCGTAAAGATTTAAAATATTTCAAACACTTTTATTTATAATAATAATTTTTCATAACATAAATAGTACGAAGTTTTCAATATTGGGAAAGCTTAACAAATTATAATCACAAATATAATTTATTTATGTTCTGTAATTCAAAACCATCACATCCATTCCGACAATCTCGTCCTCGTCTGCCTCCAGGATCACGTCACATCATTCTTCCTATTAACATGCGTGTAGCAAGTAAAACACTCTACACGCTCAGCGGTAAAGCTGAGTAACCATATCTAATGCGTCGAACATCCATATAAACTGAATCTTAATTCATAATCAAATCATTTCATATCATGCACATAATATCCAGTTCAGGCATTCATATTATTCACAAAATTTTAATTCAAATCATTTCATGATATAAACATTATTCAAGTTATTTCAATATTCAACATTCAATATTTCAACGCTGATTTTCATATTCAACATTTATCAACAGTATCCTTGAACTATTCTTAGTCTAAGGCCAATTCAATTCTTAAACTAATGCTAGTTTAAGTATTTCTAACCAACCCTTAAGCTAGGCCTTATTTAAGATTCAAATTTTCAAAAGAGATTTTCAAAATCCTAAACTTACTTTTGCTTAAGGTCAACCAGAAACCGACAGCGTAGTGTTCACTGTTGGATTGGTTGGTACCCCCAAACGAGTAGGTACTCAAGTTTGGTTCTTGGATCCCGTACATACGTTTTAATACTAGCCACCGGGCATCATACCCACAAGGCCTATTTCTAATCTATCTTAGAGGTCTTCTAGATAGTATTAGAAACCAACATCAATAGGGATATATCTTAGAGTTCTTCTAGATATCCTTAATAGTTCATCATCATGTAAGGTTCTATTAGTTGTCAAAACATCATTTTTATTCTAAGAAATCCTCTTTATATTAATCATAATTGATTGGTTTCAAAAATAAGATTCCGTAGTTCAAAAATCATGTTTTTTAAACAATAATTGATTAATATATGTTAGGAAAATCAATTAATAGCTACTGGCCTCGTTTTCTTCAACATAGTAGAGAGATTATCGATTATCATAGGTGATAATCTATTATCTGACTTTCAGAATGGGGTGATAAGCGATTATCATATTCTGATAACCGATTATCTGTCTTCACTTCATTTTTAGAGGAGGCTAACAATTCATTGTCAGAATGTGACAATCAATTGTTGCGCTGCTGTGTTCAAAAATCTGCAGAACAAGTTGAAATCAATTTTTTGTTAATAATCGATTATCCATCGTCTTCTACCTCGAGCCAACTTACGGAAATGTCATTTTTACTTACCAATCTTCAATTAAAGTAAATAAAAATGTTTCCCAAGGTTCATAGATCATTTTGGCATCATTAATTCATAATTTTAACATCAAATTCATGGTTTATGATTCTTAGTTCTTCAAGCATGTCAAACACAAAACTCAACCAAAAGACCGTTTATGAACGTAAAAACGATCTATACGAACATTATAGTCATTAGATATATCTACGGGCTTACCTCGAAGCTTAATGGAGGTTTTGGAAATTTTCTGGCGAAACTTCTAGCGAGGCTTGTGGTTAGCTCCAGCGACTTCACAACAAATTGACAGCATCATTGCACTCTTCACACTCGGAGGAATATATTAGGAGGAAGAATTTCATGAATTGGTGGAGAAAAGAGAGATTAGCTCTCCCTCCTTATATAGGAAGATGAAGAACAAGAAGACAAGTATGTTGCGTAGGATTTGCGTAGGAATTGATCTTCAATCGGCTGAGTGGAAGAGGAGGCACCGTCCCTAATTGGGACTAATTTTGGTTCCAGTTGGGGTACACTTTTGGTCCAACTTTCTCCGAGTTGAATTCTGTTTGCATCGTTGCGACCAGACAACCAAGCTCTATTCAACGACATATGGTTTATATTTTTTTGTAATACTTTTTCTCACACCATATTTTAGGGTGTTTGACTTTGATAGAGTCAAAATTGATTTAATTGACGTTTATCATAGAAGGTTCTCCCATTTAATTTATTCTCATGGTTTATTTCAAGAATTCATTTCAAAGTTCATATCATAACAATTTCTTCATTTATCCTTGATTTAGGTCTGTACTCTAGTTCTCAATCAAGAACACAATAAGTCAATCATGTTAGATTTATCTCGATGGGATTTATCCCAATTATGTTTGTTGGATATCAATACATATTTTATTTTGGCCCAAACACCAACAATAATTTATTTTAATCAACACAATTTGATTTATTTGAATAATTATCCATTAATAATTTTAGAGTATGTTTTGGGGCGTTACATGTGAATGCCTTTTTATGACTCTTAGAACAATGATGAGAGTTTTAGTCATTAAAACACGTTTCATGAGATGATTAAATGATATTTACATGTAATAACGTTTAAAATATGATGAAAATGATAAGAACGAAGTGGACTAATCAATATTCTTGTCCATTCGAAGACTTGAGACGATACAAGACTTCACTGTCAATAATGGAGTTTTGTTGTATCGGAATCGCTTGGTAGTTCCCAGTGGAGAAGTGAGAGAACGTCTAGTGCGTGAATCTCATGAAACCACGTACCATGCATCCAGGTAGCAACAAAATATTCCAAGATTTGAAGAAAACATATGTCTGGGCCCTGCGATTCTTATTCCGCAAAAATTTATCAACACTCTCATCCCTCACTATTCACCCACCTCCAGTGAAAGGGAACTTATTCTAAAATTGGACTCTTTGATGAGAGGAATAAGATCACCAGCATTAACCCTTTGATGAGAAGAATAAGATCATGGACTCTTCTTCTAGAATGTTGTATGCAGGAATACATGAAAGACAATCCACGTCAAGACCACTACTCTCTCATGAGACAAATTATACATATTGAAAAGAACGATGTATGAGAATATACATTCGTTCCACAAACTTCCAACTCTACCTAATCATCAAAAACGGTGAAGAAGTACTAATGAAGAAAGTCGGTGAAACCACCGTTCTAAAGACCGAGCATGAGTTTGATGCCAAGAACATCAAAAAGATCGAAAGTTATGCAAAGGTCATAAACATCATCTACTGTGTGGTCAACCCGGATGACCACATGAAGACCTCGTGTTGCTCCACCCCCAAGGATATGTGGGAAAAACTCGAGGTTAGTTATGAAGGGACGCATCAGGTACGCGAAGCAAAAATTGATTTCCTCACCCAAGAATATGAAATGTTCAAAATGAAGGAAAATGAGCAAATAAACGATGTTTTGATCCATTTTCAAAAATCATCAATGATCTTCTTGCTCTCAATAAGACGTATGCCAACAAGGACCTCGTAAGAAAGATCCTGCGAAGCTTGACACCAGAATGGCGCTCCAAAGCCAACGCCATCTACGAGTCAATTGGCGTTTCCAACATTACCATCGATGGTTTACGAGGTAATCTCAAAACTTATGAATCCATTGTTCTTAACCCGTCTTTGGATGACTCAAGGCAAAAACGGATTCCCTTAAAGCAAGCACACGACATGAACAAACAAAGGAAGACTCCAATGATGACGATGATGAGATAATGCTTGTGATGAAAAAGTTTTAGGAAACTTTTATGAAAGGAGAAAAATAAGAAAAAAAGATGACATTCTAAGATGCTATGAATGTGGAGAAGTTAGACACATCAAACCAAAATGTCACAAAGCCAAAAAGAGACGATTCAAGAAGCACCAGGCATACATCTCTTATGGAGGCGATTCGGGAGACGAGTCCACCAATGAAGAGGAAGACGAAACCGCAAACCTTTGCCTAATGGCCCATGAAAAACAAGACCAAGAGGTATGTGATTCTTCTTTAAAAGATTATTACACTTTAGAGGAAATGCAAGATTCCTTTGAAGAACTTTATGTTGAGTTTGTTGGCGTTTCTAAAACAAATAAATCTTTAAAAAAAACTCTCAAGTTTAGAAAACGAGTTTGAAGGATTGACCCAAGACAATGAATTACTTAAAAATGAAAATAAGATTTTTGAGAAAAGAAGCACCAACATGCTCGAATGTGCAACTAGGGCTGAGCAACGGTCGGTTTCGGTTTGAAATCGAAAAAACTGACTTTTTTTAACATGGTTGAAAACCGACCGAACCGAACCGACCATAAATTAAAATCGACCGAACCGAAACCGAAAACCGCCCATACATCAAAAAAACCGACCGAAAAACCGAATTCTAATTACTTTTATTTTGATTTTTTAATATAAATTCAAGAAACTAATTCGGCAAGGTAAATTAATATGTATTAAATTAGTTTAGATTACGACTTTTCTATTGTTATTGATTTAGTAAGGTAGATTAATTTTTATTTGAATATACACTATCCATTTCATATAAAAATTGCACTTTTCTTATTAATATGTTCAAAACATTAACAAATAAATTTTTTAAAAGTGAAACATTATAGTTTTCCATGAAAGAATAAAAAGAAAGCATGAATGTTAATCAAATATTTTTTTATTTTAAAAAATAAAAAATAAATTAAAATAAAATCATCGGTTATTCGGTCGGTTCAGTTTTTCTTACAAAAAAACCGAAAACCGACCGAAAAACCGAAAAAACCGAAAATAACTTTTACATGAAAACCGAAACCGAAATTGAAACCGAACTTCCAGTTATTTTGGTTTTCGGTTTTCGGTTTCGCGGTCGGTCCGGTTAATTTGCTCACCCCTATGTGCAACTAGTACTTGTGAATCTAGGATTTAGTGAAAATGTAAATAATAAAGAAAAAGTTGAGCAACAATCCAAACAACCTAAAGCTCAACCTAGGAAAGATAAAAAGCAAGATAATAGACAACATAGAAAAGCTAGGAACACTAAGAAACCTCAAAGAGGCCTTAATCATGATCATATTAGAACACCTAGAAATAATTATTATCAATCTAGGAGAATGCATATTCCAAATGTTACTTGTCACTATTGTAATAGGGTAGGACATATAGCACTTGCATGCTTTACTAGGGATATGCATTGTACTCAAAACAAAACAAACCACATGAATGTCACTTACAAAAGAAAATCCTTTGAAACAAGATATTCACTTCAAAAACCATTTCCATGGGAAAACGAACAAAAGAAACAAATATGATTTCTTTTATTATGGTGAGAAGAAGAAGGTTGATATACCATTGCCAAAATCTACTTAAGTAAAAATAAGATATAGACATCCAGTTTGGGGTAGATTGGAACCCACCAACCACAAGAAAATAAGTTGGCCAAGGTAACACTTAAACGTCTATATCATTGTGTGTGTGAGTATGCGTTTTGGGTGTGTGTGCGACTAGTAAATTTTGCTAACTCACAAGGACTCAAAGAAAGAACATTGGGTACTAAAATTTCCTTTTACAGGTAACCTTAGCAACATCACAAAAATTAGGGGGAACCACGCCAACAGTGATGTTATAAAATAAACAACGTTGTTAGGCACCCTATAGTGATGTGGCAAATGAACGAAGATAAAACAGATTATTCTCTAACATCAATGTTGTGCATCCAACATCGATGTTACAAGGAGTTCTTGCATTTAAATTCAATTCCAGAAAGTTTTTGAACAGCATTGTTTGGGTTTTTAAATCGATCTTGAGACTTACAAATTTTAAAAACTTATCGAAAAGCAGTGATGTTCTAGACTAAACATCGATGTTGCAACAACGATGTAGCCCACTCAACATCGATGCTCTCGGTGCTGAGTTCAAAAAATATATCCATTGGATGAAACTTTAATGCTCCAATAGCTATACTTTTTAATCCCAAATGGCTCTTTCACACTTTTTTTTATAAATATACATGCCCATACATCCTTTTTTCACTCACAAATATCTCTTTGATGGTTATTCTAGGCCTACTCTTCCATCCTCCCAAGTCCTTCATTCTAAACTCCTGTAAAATGGCTAAAGACAAGGCCAAGGCAACCACGATCGGGAAATCGAAGAGGAAATCCAAAGCGACCACAAGCTTCACCGAATGCCGCTTCAACCGTTAAATATAAGTGAGCCCTAGAGGCCAACTTATGATTCCATATCTATATTATATCAAGAACAATGGGCCCTAAAGATTGTTTAAGTCGTCTCGTGTGATTTAAACATAGCTTTAGTCTATAGAGTAGGCGCTCTAGTAACATAGATGAGAACTACGCTGTTCTGATTATGAGGTTGTTACAAAGATAGAGGCTACGTATAAAATATCCTTAGTAAAATATTATGACAATACAGACATGATGATATATCAAGACTAATACGTATGAGGTGAGATAGCTGCGTCTAATAGGCTATAGATAAAGTGTTATCTAAATTTATACGTAGGCAAACATATTGGATATGTTGTTGGATTGACCCGTTATGAGAATAATATATGGGTTTAAGTTAAAGTGTTAATATTATTCTCATACGATCATTAGTATAGCTATCCTTCGACTTGAAGTCATTACGATCTCCGATAAGCTGAGTTGCATACTTTGAAACCTGATTTATGCCACCTGAAATATTGGTGGATGTACAATTATAATTTGGGTATGCAAGGAAACTTAAGTAGGGATGTGAATGACGTAGATGGAATTTATATCTTCTTTAATGAAGTATAATATCTAAGGGCCCATTGATTGATGTGGCTTGGGAAGTGCATGACCATGTCCAAATAAATATGTTATTTGAATCCCACAAGTCAACCAAAAAATAAGTAAACCATCGATTTAACTTTAACAAGGTGACACACCCCATACCTTGTGTTAAATCAAGATATTACTAATAAAGAGATAAAAGTTATACAAATAAGATGTGTCGTTGAAAGAATTGTTCCAAGAGCTTTATATCTATAATTTGGGGGTGATAATGTGTTGCTAGATACCGCTTATCACTTGTAGTATTTAATAGAAACTATGGCCAATTTTATAGGTACCTAGAATAGGGTCACACACATAGGAGACGTCTCGAATCAACATGTTACGTACTTGAGGGTAGTTGATTTGAAAAATAGTGGGAGAATTATTAGTTAAAGACCTATCTAATTATTTAGATTCTTGATATTAACTATCTTACAAATTATATGTAGATGTCTAATAACAAACATAATCTCACTCTTCGCTCAATCCTCGACAAAGATAAGTTGACCAACTCTAACTTCTTAGACTGACAAAGAAACCTCGTTATCGTTCTTCGACTTGAGAAGAAAGAGTACGTACGTGCTCGAACGAGCCATTCCACCTGCCCCAACTGCCAATTCTTCTAGAGCAACCAAAGATGCTTACGAAAAGCATGTTGATGATGACAACGAGGTGGCATGTCTCATGTTGGCTACGATGACTTCTGACCTTCAGAAACATCACGAGAGTACGAAGGCGTACGATATGATCCTACATCTAAGACAGCTCTATCAATGAAAAGCTAGGCAGAGAGATTCCAAATCTCTAAAGCTCTCTTTAGTTGCAAGTTGTCGGTTGGAAAGGATTGAACTTGCAACTAGGGGTGAGCGTGGTACGGTATTTAGTCCGTACCGATACCGTACCAAATATATCGGTTCGGTATGGGATTTTATAACGTACCGATCCCGATCCCGAAATATCGGTTCGGTATGGTTCGGGATGGTTTCAGTTTTGGTTTCGGTAAATATTGGGACAAATATATATACGTACCTAATTTATACTTTGGAATGTACAAAACTTTTTATTTTAAAAAAATTGAAAGTGCATTCAAATAAAAGAAAGATAAACAATTGGAAAATGAATAATTAAATGCAAAAATACTTATAAAACTTAGTTTAATTTATACTTCATATTTCACTAACAAAAGAGAATGAATGATAACAAAATAATATTTCAAATATTTGTTAATTTTTGTTATATAAATATACAAAAAATAAAATTCAAATAAATGATCATATAAATAAAAGATTATTTGTAATTCATCTACACTTGAACCAACTTTTCAAAATAAATTTACTTTTGAATGAAGAAATATAAAAACATTGTTATTTTTATAACGTATTTGTATATATGTTCGGTTCGGGATTTTTCAGTATGGGAAGTTACCTCGTACCGATCCCAAATACCAGATCGACCATTCTGTTCGGTACGGTACGGTACGGTTCTTTTTCGGTATTTTATTGGTTCGGTATTTTTCGGTTCAGTAATCTCGGTTTTTTCGGGAAATTTTGGTATCGGTTCGGTACGTGCTCACCCCTACTTGCAACTCATCTGATTCTGCACTCATTGCCTGAGTTGTACAAGCAGTTTGTGGTTAATTAAAAGATGCATGAACTCGATAAACCACTGCCAGACTTTTTGAAGATGCTGCAAACTGCTGAAGAGAGCTTGACGGAAGGAAAGGAAAATTCTGTCCTTCTAGTTCAATGAGGAAAGGGCAAGAAATAGTTCAAAAAGGAAAAGAAGAATGGACCTAAAGAAAAGAGTAACACTGAGCCAAAATCTAGTTCTTCTAAGCTAAAGCCTAAAGGTGGGGTGGACAAAGATTCCATTTGTCATCATTGCGGTGAAGTTGCCCACTCGAAGAGGAATTGCAAGCAATATTTGGCAACCAAGAAAAAGGGTGAAGCTTCTGCTTCAAGTACAATTGTTGTAAAGTTGCATTATATATATTGTGTATATTACATTATATTGTGTGACAATATGATTAGATACACAAACATATATATAAATAGTATTTATATTTGGAGATTTTAATTATGTGATAATTAAGTATGTCAAATATAATTAATAATAATAATAATATATATATTCGGATATATGTATGCATAATACATTGTTTATTATTTTATTATTATTGAGGCACAAGAGTATATATATATATATATATATATATATATATATATATATATATATATATATATATATATTTGGGCATTTTAATTATATGATAATTATTTAAGGAACAAATATCCGAATATATATATATTATTATTATTAATTATATTTGACATACTTAATTATCACATAATTAAAATGTCCATATATATATATATATATATATATATATATATATATATATATATATATAAAATAAATGTTACGGAGTATATTATTTTGTTTTAATCATATGATAATTAAAGTTGACAAAATAAATTGGAAGCTTCTTTAAAGTGAGTATTTCAAAATTACCTAAGTAAAATATGAATGAGATTTGATTTCTTTCCTAAACATTAAAAGAAACATTTACATTAGGAATTAATAGGAATGTGGATTATGCTTTTTATAAATAGAAGATCATCCCACCCTTTTTCTACACCATTATTTTCGGACCTTTGTCTGTTTTATGAGACAGAAATTTGTTTTGTTTACTTAAATACTTTACACTAAATATTTTATATTTTAGAAATATTTTAGAGAAAAATTACAAGAATAATTTTCTCTGGAACACTCTTTATAGTTCGTGTGTCTCAATTGGAGATCATATATTTTTGTGGCTAGCAGCTCTTGGACCAATCCCTCCCACCAACACGTAGCGTTGCCTAATCGTCAAAAAGGTATATTTTTTAACAATAACTTATAATGATCATACGTTTGTACATTAAATTTTTGTTTTCCGCTGTTCTATCCAAACATAGAACCCTACTAAATTATCCAAACATAGAACCTAACTTATAATGGCCGTGTTTGGAAAACAGCATTTGGGATAGATTTTGGCATCTTTGACTAACTTTGACTTTTTTGACCAAGTGAACCGCCAAAACCATTGTTTTACTAATGACTTTTTCACTTGGCATTTTAATCTCAAAAGCCAAAATCTGAAATGCCAAGGGGAGTAGCATTTGGACTTGGCGGTTAGGAAAAATAATTTTTTTAAAATCATATTTGATGAAAGATATTTTATAATATATGTAAAAAATAAAAATAAAAAAACTAAATACTAAAAAAATAAAATTTAAAATTTAAAAAATTCAAAAAATGAAATGAGAAAATAAAAAGCAAAAATCATTAAAAAATTTATATTTATAATTTATTATGAATGAAATGAAAATAAAATTTAATACTCCATATAGTAAAGATTTAATTTTTACCTGTAAAAAATGAAAAATAAATATCGTGTGTGTCTTTATATATATATATATATATATATATATATATATATATATATATATATATATATATATATATATATATATATATATATATATATATATATATATATATATATATATAATATATATATATATATATATATATATATATATATATATATATATGGTATAACTTGCTCACAGTCCCCCCACCCTCTCATGCTCCCACACCTGCCCGGATGTTAATCCTGGTTAATTCGTCTGGATTTTTCAGATCTAGGGGCTAGGGTTTAACCTTTAGACAAAGACAACCGAACGCCGCGAGCCCAGAGCCTTGCCATGGCAAAGCCACGCCGAGGCCGTCCTGTTGCACCTTCGCGGTCTTCTCGATCTTCGTCGCGTTCCCGGTCGGTTTCTCGTTCTGGCTCGCCCGCATCTCGCTCTCAATCTCGGTCGAACTCTCGCTCTCCTTCCTTCTCTGGATCTGGTTCTCGCTCCCGTTCCCAGTCTCGATCTCGCTCTAGGTCCTACTCTTCATCGTCCTCTCATTCTCGCAGCGCAAGTCCTCCCAGCCGTGGCCCGACTCGCAGAAGGTGTGTTTCAAACACATGTCCCCATGCCCTTCAACCATTATGTTTTTTATGTGATGTATTTTCCGTTATCACAAGGAACTCTTACAGTTTTGTCTACGGTTAGCTTCAATGTCTTTTCCACTTTATCTTAGTCCCTCAATCGATTTTGTAGAAAATTAAATTATTATGTGTTAAACTCTGAACAATCAGACATGCAGTAAGCTAACTACGGATTTCTTAGAAAGAAATTGGCAATGCTACCATATTTAAAGCATCACTTATGTACCCGCTATCTCTAACAACCAAAGCTAATATATTCCCATTGTGCTTTTGCACTTCTTCAATTTAATAAATTTAAATTGGGACTTTCATAGCCCTGCTGAAGGATCTAAACGAGGTCGTTCACCAGCACCACAGCGGAGGAAGGCTTCTCCAACTCCAAGGTATCAGCTTCTTTCAATTTCTGTAATCATTAAATGATTTGGGGTGATAGGCACACAAAGTGTATGTTTGACTTCTGTAATTGGTAAGATCATTTATCTTTGCTTTTTTTTAATTTCAATACATATAAATGTTTGTTTATCATACTTTGTAAGAAAATGTAAGTCGAGCATTGAAAATGACAATTTGGTTGATTAAATAGCTTACCACATCGCACATTACTATTTTGCGGCTGCTCAACCGGTTCTACCCTTCTGATATCAGGAAAGCTTCTCCAGTTCCAGAGTCACTTGTGCTACACGTGGAGCAACTTAGTAGGAATGTCAATGAAAACCATTTGAAAGAAATTTTTGGTATGTACACTGTGTGAGTGTATGATCAGCGTCCACTACATATGAGACAGTTTTTGCAATAATATTGCATTTTTAGTTTGCCCTAATTTTTTTTCTTACACTCTTACAGGTAACTTTGGTGAAGTTGTGCGTGTGCAGTTGGCAATTGACCGCGAAGTAAGCACCTAATCTTCATCTCACTAGAAAATGTAACATTTATCGTTGGTCAAATACTAAACATGACCATGGACTTTAAACAAATTACCCAGGTATACCTTGAATTATGAATGTCGTATTTAGCCCCTAATGTAGTTGAAGTAACTCATTAATGACCCTGAACTTTAGGTAAAGTTCCGATTGACTTTAGATATGCCATATATGACCAGGTGTCGAAGACACAAAAACCAGCTGTGATGGAAAAAGTTGCATTATAAATTCAAACTTTCAACACAATTATGATCTTGTTTTAGGACTATAATGGGTTGTTTGGCGTTGCAGCCAGTCATATCCTTATTTTTGGGGTTTCATGTACATAATCATGCTTGGGCTAGTAGTGCCTAAATTTACAACATGTTCAAGCCAAATCCAATCAAATTTTGGTCATTAATAATCTAATTTAGGGGCTAAACATACATTTGATGAGTTCGGCTTCAATTAGTATCTTATATTTCAAGGGGAGAGCCATTTTGGGTATTTCTCTCTTCACAATCTTTTTTCAGTTTTTGTTTGTTTAATGAGATGGTGTTGGATGTTCAGGTAAACGTTCCCAAAGGATCTGCATATGTTGAATTCAAGAATAGAGTTGAAGCTGAGAAAGCCTTGAGTTACATGAATGAAGTATGTGTGCTTAATTAATCAGTGGACATCTCTGTTATTGTTTCTTTTGTTAATCTAACTTGTAGCTGATATTGTTTGGTTGTAATCTAGGCCCAGATTGATGGAAAAGTTGTTCATGCAAAGTTCACATTACCCGAGAGAAAGAGGACATTTTCCCCTCCTAAGACAGTGACAACTTCTAAGAGAGATGGTCTAAAGAATGATAATACAACTAATGACTTTGATAATGCTGGACCAAAACGGCCGCGAGAGTGTATGTTATCCATTTATTATTACTCCCCAGTTATGTTCCTACTGGAAAAATTTAGTAATAGAAACAATTGATTTCATACAGTCTCTCCCCATCGAAGACCTCTTTCTCCACATAGAAGGAGATCTCCAACTGGACCAAAAGGATCTCCGAGACGGGATCTTGGTTCTCCTCGCCGATCTCCTGCCCGTCATCGAGGTTCATCTGGTAGACGTGTTGACTCTCCACCTCAAAGACGGAGACGGACATCTCTGCCCAGAGGTCGTTCACCCAGTCCGCCAAGGCGCTACCGGTCTCCACCTAGGTTTGTTTTTTTCTTTTTTGATTGGTCATATATTCTTTAGGGTTTTTCTGACTAAATGTTTAATAGGGGGTCTCCTAGGAGAATTCATAGAAGTCCTGCTCGAAGACGTTCTCCTCCCAAGAGACGGTAATTTTACATACTGGTGTAGTTTTAGTAATCAGAATTTTTGGGTTTGCTTCTTGCTTTTTGCAAGTATGAGTTCTAAAGTTTGCTTATTCGTGTCGCACCATCTTCTCATGTTGCTTTGGGTTCAAACAATGTTCAAACATGCTCTTTTAAGGGTTTGTTTGGTGAGTTAAAAAGATATGGGTTTGATATCTAAGATATCAAAATCCAAGAAAATTGTTTGGTGAATACAGAAAGAAATCTAGAATTAATATCGGGAGATATGGGATATCCGTGTTACCAGCGCTTCTCCATATGGGCGTTATATTGCTGATTTCACAATTATTCCGCCACATTCATAGTGGATTAGTTGTAGTCTTACTTCTATTTTTTTACATCATTTTTCTTTTCTACTGCATTTTTTGTTGTGGTTTTTTATTTATTTACCTTTTCTCTTTTACTTCATTAAAGAGAATGTTATCCAAAATATTTTTCTTTTATAAACAATTTTTCATCATTCCATTTTCACTACTCAACATTGTTTAATTATTTTTATAAATATTTTTCTTAATATCTGTGAAGTAAAAGTAAGATTTATTTTTTTGGATTTAGCGAGTATTTGGTTTTATATCGTAGATTTTTTTGTGCTTTTTTGGGAACATAATATATATTTTGTATTGTGAATGTCACTCCTTAAAAAATATTCACACGCAAAAAAACAAAATAAAAAATATTAAAATTTCATTTACAACTACAAATTGGAGACATAATTTTACTGTACATTTTAAATGATATAATATATTTGTACGGAGAATTTGATTTCTTAAATACTTACCAAACAACTATGACTGTGATTTGATTTCATTTATATTTTCTCCAAACACTGTACTTTCAGATTTCCAAACACATCATTTCTCGCAGATTTCAAAATTCATATCTTACCATACCTCCAAAACTCACCAAAAGGACCCTAAGCCTTGAGGTGTTCCCATGTGCGAGAGGGGCATAGTCCTCCTGGCAGCTTGAGTCTTCAAATTTTACAAAAAAAGAAGTTCCTTTACAGTACCCATTTGTGAGGGATGCATTGGCCTCCAGGCAGCTTGAGTCCTCAATTTTTACTCAAACGTTCCTTTACAGAAAGGGTTTAGATTTTTTTCTTTAAGCTCTTATCACCTTCCTTTCAAGGAGTAGATATGCGGTTGAAATTCCCACTCTGATCTATCATCCCATGCACAAAAGAAAATGATTAGTATTGAATGTGTGATGACAGTGATATTATTTATCATTTTACACTATTTTCTGCATTATTGATGAGCTAAGGTCATCATGCCATATGTTTGACTATATTTCCAGGCTAACTATTAGTAGACTTCTAACTATGATTAAAATCTTTAAACTATTTTGGAAATGAGTTTCGGTACTTTCATATTCTACTTATTTGACTATCCATCATCTTGCAGTTCACCTCGGCGAGCATACTCTCCTCTCAGAAGATCTCCCATTGGTCGTAGACGCAGCCGCAGCCGCTCTCCTATAAGAAGGCCTATACGTTCGCGTTCAAGATCTTTTTCTCCTAGGAGGTGATAGATAAGTGTACTTTTACATACAAAAGTGCTCCCTTATTTTGTAATTTATTTGTAGTTTTGCTTATGATTTTGACATTCTATTTTATAGTACTAAATGTCATTAAATGCTTTTTACTACCATAGGGCATATAATAGATACATTTAATATGAGTATACCCTGCATCCTTCAAGTATTTTTATAAAATTTATCCTCTATTTTCCATTGATTACTATCCATTGAATGAAAAACCTCCAACCAATGAAATATTATTTTGTAATTATGTACCAAATATGGCATGTCCAAAGGGAGAAGTACCTAACTAGGACTAAAACATGCTTCGTATACCAAAATAGGTTCTTCAATGCTTTTATACCAAAATAGGACTTCTTATGCCAAATAATGTTAACACATAATGTTAAAAAACACTATGAAACGCCAATTCACAGTTTCAAATTGTGACATTTCACGGTGCCCACACTCCTATTTAGGGAATAAAAACATATGATGTCTTATTTTGGTGTAAGGTTTATGTTTTAATCTTTATTAGGTAAATTTCTTATAAATAGACAATAAAAGTTCTTTAGTAAGAAAAGTAAGGGTTCTTGATTATGTACACTACCCTTAGTTCTTTGTTGACCTAACAAAAACTGGCACGACTTATTTTGACTCAATACCCAGCCCAAAAATATTGGGTTTGATCAAAGATTTTGGTATATATCTATAAAAATATATGCATTTAAATATTTATTTTACTAAAATTAGTGCTATATATCTACAAATTAATTAAACATGCAAAAATATAGTATAATAACATAAATTGGTATATTTCAAAAATATGCAAAAATGTTTGTATTACATTTTTATGCAAAATATGTGTTAAGATAATTTAAATATTCTAAAAATAAATGCTCATAACTTGTTGGGTCAACCTGAACCCATAACCTTGGGTCATGAACATGCATTTTCCAACCTGAATTGACCTGAACCAAAAGTACCGAACCCAACCTCACCAACCTATTTGCCCACTCTAGTTCTTTTGGTAAGAAAAGTAAGTGTTAATCTTACACTCTGTACCTAGGTAATTTATCACATCTTCACAGTTCAACAATGGGATTGCAATCCTCGAGACCTTGAAATAATCCCAATTCTTTTGGTTTATCATGGACTTTGGGATACTGCTATCTTGTAATCCTTTAAAGTTCACATATGATAAGTGATAAGTCTCTTAATGAAATAATTCTGTTATCCATTGTGGACAACCACTTGGTGCTTTCTTTATTTAAGCAATTCTACTGAAAGAATAATTTATCACCAGGTTGTCATTTTTGTATATTTGTCTCAACACTTTCTTTAGAATTGCATTTTTGTGAGAACTAGTACTCCATCCACCTAAAAAATATGGAGTAGTTTTTTTCTAAAGTTCTTTTATTCCAAAATAAGTCTTACTCCCTCCGTCCCTTACCTTTCTTCCTACTTTCTTTTTTGGGATGTCCCTATCCTTTCTTCCCGCTGTCCTAATTTGACAACTATTTTAAATGTTAAGGACTTCTTTCTCTTCTCATTAAAGAAAGACCTAACTCTTCGTTTCCATTCTCTCTTTAACTCCTCTCGTTACCCCCCTCTGCATAAACCACAGACTAAGCCGCCCCTCTGCATCTACTGCCGACAACGCCGCCCCCTCTGTCCCAACTGCGGACTACGCCTCCCCCTCTGCCTCAACCGCCGATACCATCCCCTCTGCATTTGTCGACGCTGCTGCTTTCAGGTCTCGCCACTCTCTAACTCATCATCTCTACTCCGCCGCTTTGAATTTTGATTTTGATTTCAATATAGATTTCAACATTGATTTTGATTTCGATTTAGATTTCAACTTCAATTTTAATTTTGAGTTTGAATTATTTTATTTCAATTTTTAGTGTAATTAGTAGTAGAAGAAGAAGAGGTGGGTTTCAGGCTAAGAAGAATAAAGGCAAAGGTATGGGTTGGGTGGGGCTTCTCAGCGCCGAAAAGGGTTGCAGAAGTGGCGCCGCTGGAATGCGTGGAGGGGTAGTTTAGGAAGTCAACCACATTTGTAACTTACCTAGACAATCGTGCCAGGTTAGAGTGGGAAGAAAGGTGAGCGAAGGAGGGAGTTTTTCATTAGACTAAACAAAGTTTGCAAATATAATTTATGATTACTTTGCCAAAACAAATACTGGAAACGAGTTGAATACGATGCATTTTGTAATGAACTTAATAAATATGTAGTAAATTTTTATCATTTAAATGAGATTTCATGATTTTTAAAAGGTGTACTTTGTGAGGGTTACTGGTGCTCTTGTGGTTGGACCATTTCTCTCATTATTGACTCCTCTCCCTAACTCCCCCTCCCCCAGTTCCCTCGGAGTCAATCCAAAAAAAATACTTTGCCCAAAGCTAAAGTTGTATCATCACCAAACAGAACTCTCTCTTTTTTGGGACAGAAGGATTGTGTTTTGTTTCTTAGTCCATTGCCAATGGAACTATAATGTAATTGGTGAAAATGTTTTAGCTTCAGAATAGCACATGGAACGTCCGTTGCTTCTTAGTTTCAATGAAATTTTGGGAAGTATAACAATGCATCAATTTGATTGATGGAAGCAGCCTATCTGTTACAAGGGTTTAATAGAATTGTCCTAACACTGTTAGGACTACACTGGGTCTGTTGTTCCTGTTCTGAAGGAGTATGTTTGCTAATTTCTTTTCAAAATATCTATGCTTCTGCCTGACCCTTTTACATGGTACTGTGATGTCAACAGACCAAGACTACCAACTTCCAGACGTGGGAGATCATCATCCAACTCCTCATCGCCCAGTGGGCATAAGGTTTTTATTTTATGTTTTTTCAATTTAGCAAAATGCTACTCCGTAGTACATAGTGTGTAGCTTTTGTAGCTGATGCTGAATTGTCGTTTTGCTATTGCAGGGACCTCGCAGAGCATCCACGAGTCGCAGTCCTAGAAAGTAAGATTTTGTTGTTGTTGTTGTTGTTGTTGTTGTGTGTGTGTGTGTAACCTGGGATTTATGAGAAGCGTATAATACTCCCTGATTTTACTCCACTTTAATTGCAATGTAGAATTTCACCTTTAACCAATAATTCTTTGCCACGTAGTGAATGTACATCAGCACATTTCAATAGTTGTTTTACTAGATTTGGGAATTTCATATTTTTCAGGCCTCTAAAGGGGAGTCCCCGCCACAGTAGCAGCAGCAGGTCTCCCCCGCTAGCCCGGAGGCCCTAATCTGTAGGTGTTTGTGCTTGGATTCAGTCTGAATAGTTGCTGCAAAACAGTTGATTGAAATTGCTGCATTGTTCAATGGCGCTTTTACCGCAACCTTGTCTGTCTTTCCATTTAAGATTGGTAGTTTTATTGTTGTCTGGTATACTTTAACTAGATGCTCCTGTACCTATTCTTGGATTTCCGTTGGACTTCGACTTTAAGTTTTTGAATTGGGTTTATGATGGTGTTGAAGGAAAACAGGTGGTGAAATGTAGACTAAATTCTATTTACATCTCAGTCTTTGCAGAGGTAGTTTTAGAAAGCTAAGACTAGATAGCAGCCTTATGTTTTCAGTCTTATCCCCTTGAAGACAACACATCTAACTGCTTTACACGCCTAGATGAAGAATCGACTGGTTTTAGACACCTTGGTAAGAGTTTGGGTGTGTATAGGGCATCTTCCTGTGCCTTGGTGCAGAGTCCAAAGAATTGTGTTCCTTGAAACCTCTTCATCGAGCCCAAGGGACTTGTTTACAAATTCGAAACTAGACAAGAGAACAGTGAGAAGAATATTTGAGCACCTTCCTTTAGTTGCTAAGAATTTTCGCCAGGGGAAAAAATGTCTGTCCTCATGAACATCTCTAACCAATGCTTGAGCATCTTCAATGAACTTGTACTTTTTGCCCCTATGATCAGCCAATATCATTACAAGTATAATACGACTCTGCCCCAAGCGAGCAAGTGCAACATCTTTTCCACGTGTTGTCGTGCTTGCATCTTCTGAAAAAAATGGGTTACCTAGTCCATAAAGTTCGCAAGAATAACAAAACCACATTAAATATTTTAATTAAATTTCTTTATTAACTCTCTTAATTGGAAGTTGGAACATAATTTTTGAACTATAACATAAACCGGCCGCTAATCAAACACAGCAGCAAGAAGCTGTATTATAAGCACGGGAGAGTAAGACATGTTTTCATGTTACAACATTGCAAAAGAAAATCCCAAGAAATATCATGAGTTCCCCAATCTCAATTGTTTCACCATGGGAGAAAGTTGAGCACTGAACTCCATAATTAAGTTAAGAATATCATCTTCATAGAAATCAATATCTCAATTATAAAAATTAAAACAATGCCTCAACATCATCATGCAATTTTTTTCGTTTCCTGATTGTACTCACAGGGTACTTAATGCCCTTCATGTATCTATATGGTCCACTAAACTGGTAATTAATAAGCAGGGATTCAAGTATCATGCATGACATTCTTGTTAATTGTTCCTCACTCCAAATTTACATTTATACAATGGAAACATTATAGTAGATAAATATGAAATGATAGAAAAATACTTTCGACTATCCCCATTCCATGAACATAAATAGAAGAAAAATACTTTCATGGTCCTCAAGTCCATTTGAATTATATGGAACTTACTGATGCGAACTCATTAGTATTAGGATTAAAGGATTAGGCGATTAAGATTAGGATTAGGATTAAGATACCAGGATTAGGATTAAAATTAGAGGATTAAGATTAGGATTAAGATTAGACACATTAGCTTGGTTGAAACGGGTCTTTTCCATATTAGCTTTTAAGCCCAATAATTTATGTGAGAAGGTCCAAGAATAAGGCATGGACCTTGGATACACGGAATCACACTCAAATAGAAAATCTGGATAGATTAAGAACTTAGATTGTTTTTTGTACAAACATACCATATATTGACAAGATTTTAGTTCGTGGCACATAATGGACTACACAATAATAGAAAACTAAAGTCCGAGATGGTTCTTTTTCTACATGGATTGTTGCCTAATTTGGATGGAGGTTTGTCCTCTCTCTCTCCAATTTGGCAGTCTTATGTTTATATTTTGTTCTATTTGATGAAAATGCATGATATGCGGGTGTTATTTGCAGGTTGAAATTCACCCCATCAATGCATTCAAGGTCTTAAACATCGGATCAAGTTGCGTACATCGGACCTCCTTACTTAGCAATGGGCAGAACCCTTGAGCTACTGGGATAATGTTGTTTTTGTTATTTCTAATTTTGTTATAGCATAGTTCAATTTCATTGTATTTCATAAAGTAACTTATATGTTGGCCTTATGTACAAGATAAATTACCCTATTGTGTTTTACATTTCTGGTTTGAAGTTTGATATTTCCCTTTTCAATTACCCATTTATAGAAGCACATGTATTAAAATTAAAATTTATGCATCTAATCCTACTTTAAAAATATGCTTTTCTTAATAGAAAATCATGCATTATAAGGCTTTGTTGTTGTTGTACAAACTCATGCAACTGTATGTATAGAATTAAGTTATTCAAGATTGATGATGCTATTTATTTTTAGGGTTCTTTTTCAAAATGCCCTAAAAACGGAAGTAATTTATCACTCTACCCTAAAACGGATTTTATTTTTTAACCTACCCTTCCTATCAAAGTGAAATTACTCTCTTATCCTTCTCCCGGTCTCCCCTAAGCCGTAATCGCTACGTTATCGTTATCATACCGTTGCAGCAGCAGAGCGTCGTTTCTACCCTAGCAAAGCAATTCGTTATTCTCGTTGCGGCGGCGCGCCATTTTCATCGTTTTCTATTCCAATCGATTGCATACTCTGACGCCTATTTTCTATTCCAATCGATTGCATACTCTGACGCCTATCAGCTGTCGTCGATGTTGTTAGCTGTAACACCCTAATCCGTCCAGGTCTGCAGCCCCTTTGGGACTAAAGTATTTAACTTGGTAATCGTAAAAATTTAAAACTTTTCAAACACTTTTATTTATCATAATAATATTTTTCATAACACATACAGTACGGAGTATTCAACAATATTGCGGAAGCGAATTTAATTTTGACATATCATAAATCAATTCAAACTTGTCACATCCATTCCGACAATCTCGCCCCATCTGCCGCCAGAATCACATTAATCTTTCTATTTACCTGCGTGTAGCAAATAAAACACACTACACGCTCAGCGGTAAAGCTGAGTAAGCATATCTAATGCGTCGAACATCCATATAAACTGAATCTAAATTCATAATCAAATATTTTGATATCATGCACACAAGGTTCGTTTCAGACATTCACAGTTTTGATATTATTCAGTTCATATCAACACATTTTATTCAATTCGGATACTATTTCAATAGTGCTCTTAAATTATTCTTAATCTAAGGCCAGATCATAACAGTGCTCGTAGCTATTCTTAGTCTAAGGCCAGATCATAATAATGCTCTTAACTATTCTTAGTCTAAGGCCAAATCATAATAATGCTCTTAGCTATTCTTAGTCTAAAGCCAGATCATAACTTCCATAACCAGATTCTTTTAAGGTAATTATTGATCAGACACTTAAACTATCATAAGTTTAAGGCAATTGATTTCGGACACTTAACTGTAGTCAGTTAAGGCAATCAGACACTTAAACTATCATTAGTTTAAGGCAAATGATTTCGGACACTTAACTGTAGTCAGTTAAGGCAACAACAATATAGCGATTGATCAACATTGGATCGGGCATTTCCAAACGAGTAATCCTCTAGCTTGGTCTACGAATCCCGTTTATACATTTTTATCTAATTCATCGAATATTCATGTTTCACAAATCCATACTAATATGAGATCTATTCTAGAGGTTTTCTAGATAGCCTTAACATCAATTTTTTTAAATGTGTATACCTTAGAGTTCTTCTAGATATCCTTAACACTACAAATCATTTCATAATTATAAATGTATTCATTTTATTCATGATTCAATCATAAATACTTATTTTAATCAGTAGGTTCAATACTCATAATCATCCATAATATTCATTTATCATAATCATCAATTAACACAACAATTGATAATAAATAGCGGCCTAGCTTCGAGTGTTAACACCCGAACTTACCGTCATGCAACACATAACATTTTTAGTTGTTAAAAACATCATTTTTATTATGGTAAATCATTTTTATAATGGTCATAATCCATTGGTATCAAAAATAGGATTTTAGAGCTCAAATATAGCAATTTCGGACAAATTTTCGGATCAGAACTTCGGGGGATCGATCCAGCCCTTTGGATCGATCCATATGTAGAGAGATTATGCCCAGGTGATCGATCCATCCATTTGGATCGATCCAAACAGCCTGGTTTTTGGTTACTGTTCATCATCTTCTTCGTTCGGGTCCAATTTCGAGAATACCGTTTTTAGTTACCGAACTTCAACAAAACTATATAGAGATGTTCTCCAAGGTTCATAGATCATTTTGGCATCATTAATTCATAGTTTTAACATCAATTTAATGGTTTATGATTCTTGGTTCTCTAAGCATGTCAAACACAAAACTCAACCAAACGACCGTTTATGAACGTAGAAACGATCTATATGAACATTCTAGTCACTAGATATATCTACGGGCTTACCTCGAAGCTTATCGAAGGTTTTGAGAATTTTCCGGCGAAACTTCCGGCGACGATTACTCTCAGCTCCGGCGACTTCACAATAAAATGGCAGCACCAGTGCACTCCTCTCTCAACAAGGAACAGAATAGAAAGAAATATGGAGTGTTTTAATGAAGAATTGAGTAAGATTGAATTCCTTATATAGAGAAGGTGAAAGGGAAGAAGGCGCAGGATGATGATGATGGATTGGCTAGTGCGCTGGGAGGCGCCGATGGAATAGGTCTCTGATTGGGACCAATTTTGGTTCCAGTCAGAGTACACTTTTTGGTCCAACTTTCTCCGAATTGAACTCCGTTTGCACCGTTGCGACCAGGCAGTCAAGCTCTATTCAACGACATAGGTTTTGTATTTATTCGTTATACTTTTTCCGATATCATATTTTTGGGTATTTGACTTTGACAGAGTCAAAATTGATTTAGTTGATCTTTATTCAAAAAGGTTTCTCACATTTAATTCATATCATCTGTTCGAATGATTTATTTCAACAAATCATTTCAATATTCACATTCTAAACAAATTTTTTTATTTACTCTTGATTTGGGTCTGTACTCAGGTTCCCAATCAAGACCACACAAATAGTCCACATATTGGATTTATCTCTATGAGACTTATCCAGATTTTGATATTAGATGTCAAAACAAATTTAATATCGGCCCAAATCCCAACAATAATTTATTTTAATTGAAACAATTGTGATTAATTGATTATTTATTCATTAATAATTCTAGGGTATGTTTTGGGGCATTACATTTCTCCCCCCCTTAAAAGGAATTTCGTCCTCGAAATTTTTCTTAGGTTCAACGTTCAACGTTTTGTAATGATCTCACTGATCATGACCGTTTCATATTCATATGGTTATGTCGCTATCTTTCGAATACGTATTCTCAAGTCATTGATTTCACCAAACTCGTTCAATCTTCGAGAGATTAGTAATTTTTGATTAAGTAAGGTCTTCATTGATCCTTTGATGACAAAAGTTCCTTCATAGTGTGTAGTATTGCATACTTGACATACATAACTTCGTTCAGTTACGAGTCTTATCTGTACGTCCTTGGTTAACAGAATCGATTGAAAATTTCTTCAATACTCTTGAATGGTCTATGATAAGCACAATTGCAGTTTGTTTCAATTCATACGTCGTAACGTAGTCTTTCAATTACTCAAGGGGTCGTTGTCTTCAGGGTAGTAGCCATTTGACTTTTCATCTTGGATTTGAACGTATTTCAGGACAGCGAATCTAACTGTTCATGAGTCTTGATATGTCATATCGTCAGCAGACTGTATTATTAGCGAACACGTCATTGTCAGTAGGTAAATTGAATCTATCTTTGCTGTACAAATTTTGACGGAGGATAATTACCCTTTTTCAAAGGTTAGGTTTTCAGAGCCTATATATATCACGATTGTGGCCAGAGTATTTCACATTCTCACATTATGGAAGAAACATCTCGAACTTTTCCTTACACCATAAAATTCGTTGGTCTACTTGGTAGTCATTCTCTTGGTAGAAATCCAAAGTTCATGGCTACGGCGGTGGATTTAGGAAGCGAATTGGTAAGGCGAAAAATTAGACTTACCTATGGAGGAGGCAACGTTGGCCTTCAAGGAGCTGTTGCTTCAACAGTCTATACCAATGGTGGTATAGTTAGAGGCTTCATACCAGGGTACATAGCAGCACGACAGGTCTACGGACCTACGTATGGTGCAGAATACACAGTTTCAAGCAATTACTATAAGTATTTCGAGATGAATCATGTAGTGGAGGCCTTCATCGTACTTCCTGGAGGGATTGATACTATGGAAGGTTTGTTCACTTTGATCTCATGGGCATCTGAAGGGTTGCACAGTAAACCCATTAGTCTCTTGAATATTGACGGTTATTTAAATAACCTAATCAAATTTCTAGATGACGCAGTGAGGCAGAACTTCATGGCTTCTAGTCAGAGAAAACTTTTCATCTCTTCTTTATTTATTGATGAGCTTTTAGACAAGCTAGCGTTTACTAAAGCTTTTCCGGGTCCTGGGGCTAGTTACGACGGGTTTACAAATCCTGGGAGATTAGACTTAGAGTTGCATTTGTAATATTACTTTATGTAATTTCATTTGAATTTATGTTGGAATAATATTGTCCATGAACATTATGAGTTAACCATAAATATTATTCTAAGTTGCATGGCCAGTGCAAGTCAGAAAAATATCTATTTTCAACATCAGAATGCATCATGTAAATATCAAACATTTTCTCAAGATGGGTCAAATGAAAGATTTCATTATACAATGGTTTCAACACACGTAGGTTCAAGAAAATATGAATATTCTTGAGATACAAATTGGAAGATGTTTTATCTTTTACAAAGAGTTGTCACTATTATAAACATTCATTCTTCAATACATTCTCGAACTTTTTCTTACCGATAATTTGACATTACAGGAGCATCATTCTTGGTTTGAAGTGCTTTTAGAATGTTGACTTCTTCCTGAACGAACAGATTGATTTTGAATAGAAGTAATCGAATATGGTCCAGGGTTAGTGGGACATTCTGTTCGGAAATGTCCAGGTTCACCACAAATTAGACATAATCCTTGTGCAAGCCAGCAATCTCCCGGATGGTGTCTTTTACAAACATTACACTTTGGATGTTTCCATACCCTCATTTTGTTCATGGATGACGTCGATTGAATTGTGATTGATTTTCCCTTTTTCGAGTGAATGGCACAATCAATTTCTTGCAGGGGTCTCTTCCCATTTGAATTTGGTCATTCATTTGGATTGACATTCTTATTCTTCAGACTTTCATAGTAATCACTTAGATCTTTTTCGACTTTGGAGATTAGATCGTATGCCTCAATGAAATCCATAGTTTGAATAGTAGATACGTGCGGCCTAAGATCAGGTCGAAGTCTTTTGCGAAACTCCTCAATGCGGTCCGCCGCTGTACTCACCAGCGTGGGTGCAAATTGAGCGAGATGGACAAATCTTTGTCGGTATTCAGGGAGTGTCATATCTCCTTGCTTTAATTCGATAAATTCAGCACATTTCTCTTCGCGGAATCGAGCTGGTATATATTACTTCTTGAACGCCCAATCGAAGAATTCCCATGTCCAAGGTTTGGGTGTGTTAAGATTTTCGTCAGTACGTTTCCACCATTCGTAGGCTTCCTTGCGGAGCAATTGAGATGCAAATTTTGGATGATCAACGAGAGGTATGTTCAAATTTTGTAGTACACGAGCGGTCTGCTCGATCCATTCAAGAGCAATTTGGGGTTCGGCAATTCGATCTCCCAAAAACTCCTCAGCACCATTATCTTTCAAGGTTTTGAAAGTGGTCAAATGAGGTTGTGGTGGAGGTGGTTGAAACACAGGGGCATTAGTCATTTGTTGTAAGAAGTTTACCATTAAGGTAGGTAGCATAGCATCAGGTTGATCTCCAATATTTTGATCATTTTGGGGAACATGTAGTGAGTTCACTTGTTCACTTTGAATAGGAGGTGTGAAACTAGATACTTCAATATGAACATTTTCGTGCCCATCGCTTGGCGCTTGGTTACTTTGATCGTGAGCGGTTTCTTGACTCATGCTACAATAATAGAAATTCCTTCGTTAGGATTCTTGACGAGTTGACAACGGATATTTATTCAGACTATATCGATGTTTAAGTCACTAATCGTGTCATAACAATGCGTCACTTCATTCAACAAGATTGAGCTATCCATAGCTTCTAGCAAGTAGGTTCCTTTGAATTTGACTGAACAAATTGTCAATACATAGTAAAGGGTAGCGATTCTTGATCGTCAGTTTGTCTGTCTTAACAGGGATGTGGTAGTATCCTTGACCGTAAGTCAATCTTAGAGAGCACAATGGATTCTCTAAGCTGATCAAATAAGTCATAGATACGAAATAAGAATAACGTCAATTTTCTTGTATGATATTTCAACAAAGTTTTGCTAGGAATTGTTGCTGAATGAACTACTTCGATTCGTATAATATAATCGCATATTTGCGTTGTAATGAGTTAGACATCAGAATGGGATACTTTTAGACAACAGAGTTTATTGATTCTAGACGTTCGTGTTTAAATCAGCAATCCGATCATCTTCAGTCCACATGAGGATCTTTGACAGCAGCTTTGCGAATGTTATTCAACATTAGGCGTTTCTTCATAGTCGTCTCACTTCTATGCGACTTTGCGAGATAGATCAGCTTCGTCAATCGCGATATGATAAGTACGTTGATAACGTATCACAATTTTTTTTTTATTCTTTCGTCTCTTCACCGAGTACGAAAAATCTACTTGAGTCTATGATCGATATAATTTCACTACTAACAGATGTTATCTAGTGAGAATTTTAACAAAGTCAATATTTATCTAATAAATTCTCATACCTTTCCTGGAGCAGAGGGATGCGAGAGTCGTGGATGTGACTGACACTTTTTTTTTTAATTCAAATTTTGATCCGAAGATCGGTTTTAAAACCATTTGCTCCGATACCAAATTGTAACACATCTATGTGGCTACAATTTGGTCCTATCAAAGCACTCAATTGCTTGAGCCCTTAGGCGGGGAGTCACGCTTCGCCACCGTTCACGCGCGAGGGTTCCCAAGGATCATGAGTTGGCTGTATGTATCTCCCCAAGCTGTGTGTCCCATACCACACAGATTAGAAAGATATTTACCTCCACCAGCTACATGTATCTTACCAAGCTGTATGTCCCATACCACACAGATTAGAAAGATATCTGTCTCCGGCCTCACTTTGCTCCGATACCAAATTGTAACACCCTAATCCGTCCAGGTCTACAGCCCCTTTGGGACTAAAGTATTTAACTTGGTAATCGTAAAAATTTAAAACTTTTCAAACACTTTTATTTATCATAATAATATTTTTCATAACACATACAGTACGGAGTATTCAACAATATTGCGGAAGCGAATTTAATTTTGACATATCATAAATCATTTCAAACTTGTCACATCCATCCCGACAATCTCGCCCCATCTGCCGCCAGAATCACATTAATCTTTCTATTTACCTGCATGTAGCAAATAAAACACACTACACGCTCAGCGGTAAAGCTGAGTAAGCATATCTAATGCGTCGAACATCCATATAAACTGAATCTAAATTCATAATCAAATATTTTGATATCATGCACACAAGGTTCGTTTCAGACATTCACAGTTTTGATATTATTCAGTTCATATCAACACATTTTATTCAATTCAGATACTATTTCAATAGTGCTCTTAAATTATTCTTAATCTAAGGCCAGATCATAACAGTGCTCGTAGCTATTCTTAGTCTAAGGCCAGATCATAATAATGCTCTTAACTATTCTTAGTCTAAGGCCAAATCATAATAATGCTCTTAGCTATTCTTAGTCTAAGGCCAGATCATAACTTCCATAACCAGATTCTTTTAAGGTAATTATTGATCAGACACTTAAACTATCATAAGTTTAAGGCAATTGATTTCGGACACTTAACTGTAGTCAGTTAAGGCAATCAGACACTTAAACTATCATTAGTTTAAGGCAAATGATTTCGGACACTTAACTGTAGTCAGTTAAGGCAACAACAATATAGCGATTGATCAACATTGGATCGGGCATTTCCAAACGAGTAATCCTCTAGCTTGGTCTACGAATCCCGTTTATACATTTTTATCTAATTCATCGAATATTCATGTTTCACAAATCCATACTAATATGAGATCTATTCTAGAGGTTTTCTAGATAGCCTTAACATCAATTTTTTTAAATGTGTATACCTTAGAGTTCTTCTAGATATCCTTAACACTACAAATCATTTCATAATTATAAATGTATTCATTTTATTCATGATTCAATCATAAATACTTATTTTAATCAGTAGGTTCAATACTCATAATCATCCATAATATTCATTTATCATAATCATCAATTAACACAACAATTGATAATAAATAGCGGCCTAGCTTCGAGTGTTAACACCCGAACTTACCGTCATGCAACACATAACATTTTTAGTTGTTAAAAACATCATTTTTATTATGGTAAATCATTTTTATAATGGTCATAATCCATTGGTATCAAAAATAGGATTTTAGAGCTCAAATATAGCAATTTCGGACAAATTTTCGGATCAGAACTTCGGGGGATCGATCCAGCCCTTTGGATCGATCCATATGTAGAGAGATTATGCCCAGGTGATCGATCCATCCATTTGGATCGATCCAAACAGCCTGGTTTTTGGTTACTGTTCATCATCTTCTTCGTTCGGGTCCAATTTCGAGAATACCGTTTTTAGTTACCGAACTTCAACAAAACTATATAGAGATGTTCTCCAAGGTTCATAGATCATTTTGGCATCATTAATTCATAGTTTTAACATCAATTTAATGGTTTATGATTCTTGGTTCTCTAAGCATGTCAAACACAAAACTCAACCAAACGACCGTTTATGAACGTAGAAACGATCTATATGAACATTCTAGTCACTAGATATATCTACGGGCTTACCTCGAAGCTTATCGAAGGTTTTGAGAATTTTCCGGCGAAACTTCCGGCGACGATTACTCTCAGCTCCGGCGACTTCACAATAAAATGGCAGCACCAGTGCACTCCTCTCTCAACAAGGAACCGAATAGAAAGAAATATGGAGTGTTTTAATGAAGAATTGAGTAAGATTGAATTCCTTATATAGAGAAGGTGAAAGGGAAGAAGGCGCAGGATGATGATGATGGATTGGCTAGTGCGCTGGGAGGCGCCGATGGAATAGGTCTCTGATTGGGACCAATTTTGGTTCCAGTCAGAGTACACTTTTTGGTCCAACTTTCTCCGAATTGAACTCCGTTTGCACCGTTGCGACCAGGCAGTCAAGCTCTATTCAACGACATAGGTTTTGTATTTATTCGTTATACTTTTTCCGATATCATATTTTTGGGTATTTGACTTTGACAGAGTCAAAATTGATTTAGTTGATCTTTATTCAAAAAGGTTTCTCACATTTAATTCATATCATCTGTTCGAATGATTTATTTCAACAAATCATTTCAATATTCACATTCTAAACAAAATTTTTTATTTACTCTTGATTTGGGTCTGTACTCAGGTTCCCAATCAAGACCACACAAATAGTCCACATATTGGATTTATCTCTATGAGACTTATCCAGATTTTGATATTAGATGTCAAAACAAATTTAATATCGGCCCAAAGCCCAACAATAATTTATTTTAATTGAAACAATTGTGATTAATTGATTATTTATTCATTAATAATTCTAGGATATGTTTTGGGGCGTTACATTAGCTGTTTCCCATTTTTTTGCTTCCTGTTCGCCGTCTTTTGTTTGTTTCCACTAATCGGTGAAAGTCTCTTTCAACGTAGGTACACATTTATCTAATTTTACAGTAAGGATTGTATAATTAACTATAGCCGGAGAAGAGTTGACATATATCTGTTTTTTACTGTATATTTAAAAGTCGACATTATCAATGATTTCTAAAGTCGAAACATAGGGTCGACATGATGAAGTTGGTTTATTAGGTCGACATTATAATGATTTATTTTATCCTAGATTTTTTATTTTGGTTTATTAAGTCGACCGAAATAAGACGATTACATGTATAATTCCACAGTATCTGATTTAGTCGACATAATAGCTATTTGATCGACTTGTATATCTAGATTTTCTGGAGTCTATGTTGACAATTTTCCATGTAATTTCATCAATCACATTCTGAATTATACATTCTGAATAATGATTGTGTCGAAGTTCACAGTAATAAGGGAAGACCCGTAATAAGGCGATTACATCTTTAATTTCACTTTTGCAGGCAGATGGACACTCGCGCTCTTCTATCTCTGTTCATTCATTGTGGTGGTGATTGGGTTGAAAATGAGAAAAGCGAAATCCAGTTTAATGCACGAAACAAGCAAAGTAAGACACAAGTGATCGAGTGGGAAAGAAGTAATGAAGACTTCAATGCCCTTCTCATGTGTATTTATCGGGACTTTGGATTGCAACAAAGTAAGCATCAACTTCAGGTTTCGTACCAATCTTCTCGGTTCGGTAGGGAATTGCCACATGTCATAATTTCCAGTGATAAGGCGTTGGGTTGTTTCCTGAGGGATAAAGATGTACATTCTACATGCTTATGTGTTGTGGTGACTGAAATCGAGGAAAGAGAGCTTGAAAATGAAACTGTCAAGCAACAACATGCAATTGATGAAAACGAAAAGGAAGATCAAAATGGCAAAAAACATGATTGTGTCTTCCGTGGGGTTGTACTTAATGATGAACCAAATGCGAATGTGGAGACATTCCATTGCATAGGATCCAACTGCACTCCTAACTCTCCCCAACCTAATCATGAGGTTGAGGTAGAGGTTCCCAAGAGTACGCAGGAGAAAGTTGATGTGGAGGTTGAAATTAAAAATACTACACAAGAGCATGTTGGTGTAGAGGTTGGACAGTACACTCGATTTCCAGATGATTTTGATTTTCCTGTCGGTGAAGTAGATGGCGAAGGTGGGTCGGATGGAACATTTGGCGACGGCTCAGACCTGTGTGTTGGGTATGAGTTTGCCTGCAAGGCTGATCTAAAGCGGAAAATGACAGAGGTAGCCATTGTTGGTTGCTTCGAAACAAAGATAGAAAAGAGTGATACAACTCGATATATTCTGCGTTGCAGGAGTGCTAACTGTAGTTGGATGATGCGTGCATTTTCCGTAAAGGACTCTCCTAGATTTATAATCAAAAAGTACAACAAGATGCACAAGTGTGCCGTTGGTGAACGAAAGCACAATCATAGACAAACTACGTCGAGGTACGTTGGGGAGATTGTCTTGGCTACTCTAGGTGGTTCTCGGGAACACATTAAGCCAAAGACAATCATGACACTTATGCAAAATAAGAGCATGCCCATAACATATACAAAGGCTTGGCTAGGTAGGAAATTTGCAAACGAAAAGTTGTATGGGAAACCATGCGACAACTTTGCGAAACTTCCTTTATATCTGCACGTGTTGAAGGAGGCAAACAATGGAAGAGTATACACTAATCTAGAGGTCGATGATGATGGTTGTTTTAAGTATGTCTTCATAGCCTTTCACGCATGTACTTCAGGTTTTAAGTTCCTCAGACAAGTAATCTCTGTTGATGGCACGTTCTGCAAAACACTTGAAAAAGGTGTTTTACTAATTGCCACAGCACAAGATGGTGCCTTCCATCAGTATCCTCTTGCATGGGCCATTGTAGACTCTGAAAATAACGACTCCTACTCATATTTCTTCGGTCATCTTCGTCAAGTAATCGAAGATCATCAACATTTGGTCTTCATTTCAGATAGGCATCCAAGCATCGAGAATGGTTTGAGAAAACATTATACTCTGGCAGACTACGGGTACTGTCGATATCATATTCACTGTAATTTAAAAGGTCCATTAGGAAAGAAGAACAAAGATGGTTTAAAGCTATTTGATCGTCTTTCAAATGCCTACACGGTGAAGACTTTTCATAGGATTTTTAAGAAATTTGAGGACAGGTATCCCAATGGGGCTAGGTACATAAGTACTATTCCGAAGGGAAGGTGGGCAAGGGCTTTTTTCAAGACAAACCGTTACAATATAATGACGACAAATGGGACAGAGAGCGTTAACAGCGTCCTACGATACACCAGAACACTACCCATCCTAGCATTGTTGAACGGAATGCTATCGAAGACTGCCGAGTGGCGGGGGAAACGGCGTACAGAGTTGAATGCTCTACAACACTCTAGCAGTCCGCTCACTCCAGATGCGGAAGCCTACCTTCGTAGGCGGTACCCTATTGCTTTGAAGCTTTCGAGTATGCGTTTGGGCAATCATGAATTTCAAGTTCAAGGAGTTACATCGGATCATGTTGTGAACTTGCACCAAAAGACTTGCACCTGCCGCGTATTTGACCTGGACAAAATTCCTTGCGTTCATGCATTAGCATGCTTGAAGGATGATATCACGAGGGAACTGGAGATAAATGCGTACGACCTTTGTGATATTAGGTACACCAGAGGTCACGTCCACCTAGCATACGGAGAAACAATATATCCAGTACCGGCATATGAGGAGTGGTCTGCCAATGGTCTATCTCTCCAGCATGTAAAACCACCAAAAACGAAAAAGAAAAGGGGGAGGCCACAAACAAAGCGCATTCCATCAGCGGGAGAGAAGAGAAGGACTTCCGATTTGACTTGCTCTGGATGTCATAACAAGGGACATACAATACGGACTTGTAGCAAAAATACACAAGAACAACCAGAAGCAGAAGAAAACACGCAAGAAACAGATTCTGATATCGAACCCGAAACACAGTCTGATAATGGAGAAGAAATTTAGTCGACATTAAAATCGACCAGTCAACATTGGTCGACCGGAATAAGGGGTCGATCAAGAGGGAATTATTTTCTACTATTGTTCATATATTCTTTTCATCTCCACATCTTTTGACTTTCTCACTAAAATAATATATGACGTTTTTCATATATGTTCAATAAATTAGAAAATAAATTTTTATTTTGAATCTATTCATCATTTTCTTTTTTACTAATTTTAAACATCAAAGAAGAGTTCAAAACTTGCATTGAAAAGAAAATATAATGCATCTACATTAAAATGAAAAAAAAACAAATAATAAATCTATAACAAAATTAAAAATAAATACACTTCTTTGTCGACTTTCTGGATGCAATATTTAAAATCGACCAGTCAACATTGGTCGACCGGAATAAGGGGTCGATCAAGAGGGAATTATTTTCTACTATTGTTCATATATTCTTTTCATCTCCACATCTTTTGACTTTCTCACTAAAATAATATATGACTTTTTTCATATATGTTCAATAAAATAATTAATAAATTTTTATTTTAAATCTATTCATCATTTTCTTTTTTACTAATTTATAACATCAAAAAGAAAATATAATGCATCTACATATTGTAGTGACGGCACGTGTGATGACAAATACATATAGATTCATAGACACATGTCACGCGTGCATGTTAAACTTTATTAAATCTTCATTATTCTACTATTGTTCATATTCCGTATATTCTTTCTTTCCAGATTTGATGTGACCGATAAGGGTATATCAACAGATAAAGTATGTGTATTAATGACGATGGCCCACACAGCTTAAATACTGCTTCATTAAAATATTTCAATAGTTGAAATATCAGAAACAGACAATTATAACAATCGGGTCTACTTCCTAATCAACATTTTTGGTCGACTAAAGGTTTAGTCGATCAATATGAAAACGAAATGTCGACCCGAATAACACGCAATCAACTGTAATTTATTAAGGTCGATGGATATTTTATAAAGGTCGACCTGACCCTTCCAAAACAATCCATTTTGGTTTATGTATTTGAAAACAGGTCTACGATTGAGAAAACATCAATACAATTAAGAAAATATGACTGTAGCGTTTATACTAGAAATGATTATAATCATACTAAAAATATATACAAAACAACCACCAAATATAAAAGCTTTAAATAGTTTTAATAATTGGTAAGCCTGGGTAGCATACGATGGCGATAAGCATAAACAATGATTGTATTTTCTGCAATGAAGGTAAGCACAACCTTATCCCCAAGCCTTAACCCGTTGTCCTCCACAAAATTATGCCATCCTTTGGAGAGCCTGCAACCACTCTCCTTGACAGAGAGGGTGACTTCATTGGGATACATTGCCGGGCCATAAATCTTAATTTTGATTGTCCCATCAGAAATTCCGTTGTCAGCGCAAAAAGACCTTGGCAACTCCTGAAACGAGACATTAAAAAACCTTAAATGATATTTCAATCGATTGGTATGTATTTAAAAAGAAAAAACATTCAAACAAACCAAATATGACTCCTTGGGGATAACATTGTGCGCCTCCAGTTTATGAACAAATGAACTTTCAATATCAACATCATCCTCTCCTCCAAAACAATAAAAAAAATGAATCATTCAACAAAATATCTTTCATTTATGACTAAACTCGTGACTTATTCATATACATATATTCTTACCTGAATCATAATCTGGAAACATAATGGGGTAGGTCACCCAATTGTATTTGCCAAAAACTGTAACCAATAAACAAAACTCCCCAATTTTTTTAAAATGTAGAACAAATTTTGGTTGCAGTTGGTGTGCAACGGCAAAATCCTTCCATCCAGATTTGAATCGGTGTTTCCCATCATCACCAATGTAATGTTCGACCGGAAAGTATCCAATTCGAGTCAAGAGAAGCACTATCTTCTCGGAGGGGCTCAATACATCAGAGGGAATCACCTGTTCGATGATTTATTTTTTCAAAAACCCTTCTTTATAATATAAAGCGGATACAAATTATGTGATGCGTAGTTCCTAGATCTTACCAGGGTTTCAATGCAATCGGTTGACTCCCGCGGCATGCAGCAAGACCACTCTTGCGGAGAACTCCTTACACGACGCGAGGAAGAAGCCATCTCAACCTGTGTCTAACTTACACGTGTGCACACTGCACAGAAACCAGAAAATATGGTTTTAGAGAGATAGAGTGATAGAGTTATTTTATCCGGCGGTGACCAAAGGTCGTGACCAGTCATCGAGAAGTCAAAGGTCATAACCAGTCATCGCGAAGTCACACCAATTGAATATTGAAAAGTACCGAGTAATAAATCTTTGTACACGGGAATAATAATTTCCAAAATTCTTTGGAACTAAAATAACTACCAATAACTGAAAAGTAGGGTCCACAATTAAACTTTTTTTTTGAAGTGGGTCCACAAATAAACTAAACTAACTATAATAGTCACAAACAGTATTGACACTAGAGCCATTCAATATCTAAAAAAAGTAGGGTCCACAACTAAACTAAACTAACTGAAATAGTCACAATCAGCATTGACACAACCAGCCATTCAATGACTAAAAAGGTATGGCCCATGACCGAAGAAGACGTGTCTGCAACTAAACTAACCGCAATAGCCACAACCAGTCAGACACCCGAGCCACTAGATGTCCTCTGACTACCCATGACCGAATAAGAGGTGTCCGCAACTAAACTAACCGCAATAGCCACAACCAGTCAGACACCCGAGCCTCTCGATGACAACTGACTACCCCATGACCGAAGGAGACATGTCCGCAATTAAACTAACTGCAATAGCCACAACCGGTCAGACACCCGAGCCACTAGATGACCTCTGACTACCCATGACCGAATAAGAGGTGTCCGCAACTAAACTAACCGCAATAGCCACAACCAGTCAGACACCCGAGCCTCTCGATGACAACTGACTACCCCATGACCGAAGGAGACGTGTCCGCAATTAAACTAACTGCAATAGCCACAACCGGTCAGACACCCGAGCCACTAGATGACCTCTGACAACCCATGACCGAATAAGAGGTGTCCGCAACTAAACTAACCGCAATAGCCACAACCAGTCAGACACCCGAGCCTCTCGATGACAACTGACTACCCCATGACCGAAGAAGACAAGTCCGCAATTAAACTAACTGCAATAGCCACAACCAGTCAGACACCCGAGCCACTAGATGAGCTCTGACTACCCATGACCGAATAAGAGGTGTCCGCAATTAAACTAACTGCAATAGCCACAACCAGTCAGACACCCGAGCCACTAGATGACCTCTGACTACCCATGACCGAATAAAAGGTGTCCGGAACTAAACTAACCGCAATAGCAACAACCAGTCAGACACCCGAGCCACTAGATGACCTCTGACTACCCATGACCAAATAAGAGGTGTCCGTAACTAAACTAACCGCAATAGCCACAACCAGTCAGACACCCGAGCCACTAGGTGACCTCTGACTACCCATGACCAAATAAGAGGTGTCCGTAACTAAACTAACCGCAATAGCCACAACCAGTCAGACACCCGAGCCACTAGATGACCTCTGACTACCCATGACCGAATAAGAGGTGTCCGTAACTAAACTAACCGCAATAGCCACAACCAGTCAGACACCTGAGCCACTAGATGACCTCTGACTACCCATGACCGAATAAGAGGTGTCCGTAACTAAACTAACCGCAATAGCCACAACCAGTCAGACACCCGAGCCACACGATGACCACTGACTACCCTATGACCGAAGGAGACGTGTCCGCAACTAAACTAACCGCATTTCGATGACTACTTCGGAGTATTATATTTTTTCATTTATAATATCAATTACATCCGCGAATAAAACTATAACGCAATCAATATCATTCATTGATTGTGATTAATAAAAAATATATATCTATTTAGTTATATTCCATACATAATACAAATAATTTTATTTTAATTTGTCATTTTAATATTTTAAAGATTTATATTTTTTATCTTTTCGGTATTTAAGTACATATTAAAAAAATTTGTTAAAAAATTATAGATTTAGAGGATAACTCATGTCCCTTTTATTGTATTTATGGTAATTTAAACCGTAATTATGTTATTTATTCATGCTTCCATGGTTTTATTTAGGACTAAGTTGGGAGTAATTCTTACCGTAGAATTGTAGATGACTGGCCGGGCGGGGTGTTGAAAATCTTTGGCCGCCGAAATCAAAAAATTGGGCGGGATGTTAGATATTCTTTTTAATTCTCAGCGGTATCTCAAAAAATTGGGCGGGATGTTAGAAATTCTTTTTAAGAACTTTGGCCGCACTTGAAAGCCTTAAAACATCCGCTATTAATCTTCTCTCTAGTCCGAGTCATAAATTTTACAAGAAAGGGAACGACGGGACCAACTCCTGAAACTCCTCAAAATATGCCGCAAACTTTTGTTACTCTGCTGCGGGAAGATGAGTTCTTCAGCACCCGACTCGTAAGTGTCTTTCAACAAAATCTTATTGCGTAATTTGATATTTAACTATTTTTCTATTTCGTCCGGATTAGATTTTTAACTATTGCTCTATATTTTCACATTACTCTCCCTAGCGCATCCCCGAATTGGTTGCAGACAGCATGGAGAACTTGAACGAGTTGATTATAGTGACAGGTCCGGACCCTACTATGATGAGAGTCACCATCTCGCGCACATCTTCTGCTACTTTTTTGAGAGACGGTTGGACGGCCATCGTAGATTTATACCAGTTAATGTCTGGATTTATCCTGCATTTCCAATACCATATCGGTAACATGTATTTCCTCACGGTGTTTGGTCCCCACGGTGCACAGATCCTTCCTGGCTTTTATTCAAGCGCAGAAGAAGACAGTGAAAATTCAATGTAATTTGTATCGATTAAACTTGTAATGTAACACCCCAACCCGCGTAACCCGAACCAACGGGTTAGCGAACCAGGTTGTTACTAAATTGGTATTCGCATGCATAATGTTTTAAAAAATAACCAACTGAATAAATTATAAATTCATCCGTGAGAGTTTAAAACTAAACCAAAATTTATCGGAGTAATAAAACAAGTCCAAAAGTCGCGGAAGCATAATAAAACTAAAGTAACGTCCAACAATCCATATAATCAAATAAAATAATGTAGTTTAATTACTAAAGTAAACAAGAGCCATCCACACCACCACCACTTCACTGCCCTCCGGGTTGCCGATCAAATTCTGTGTTCCTACCTGCGTGCAGTCAAACAACAACGATTACACGCTCAGCGAAACGCTGAGTGAAAATATACCTAAGCCAGCATTAACTCACAGAATAGCACCACATTAACATACAATCAACAACAACATGTGATCACGGAGAAAATAGCTTAAATAAACATATTTATATTAACACCTTCCATTTGAACATCATGTCCTTATTTTATTCCACATCAACTACTTTGAGTCATGGCACCCCAAGCGATGCTATAAAAGAGCCAGCTCAGAAACCCAAAGGAGATTCACTTTGGGCGGGTTGAAGCCCCTGTCCCTACGATGCCAGGACATGTCGCGGACTTCCGTACGTACGTTTTTAACCCAAGACCACCGGGGGTGCGACGACGCCCCGCAATGGCCAATTTCCTAACCATATCCTATTGGTGATTCAATCAGTCAATCCAATTCAGGTCCGCCTAATTATACTAGGTGGCCTATTTCTCTTACATTATTCATAATCCACAATATTCACCAATAAGATTAATTTAATTTATCATTGGTTCACAAATTCACAACAAATCACGTAGCGGCCTATCCGGTCCGAGAATCAACGATTACCGTCATGCATAATCAACAAACCCAAATTAGAATTAATCCAACTTACCTGCGCGGAATCGAGCCCAAGGAATCGATCCTCAAGCTCGCTGCCCCCGCCGGAGCAGTCCCCATTGTCGCTGGAACAACCCCGGCACCCCGCCGGTAGCCGCCCCCGACTGCCCAAACCCGAAGCCCGGCCAAACTGCCCTATTGGGTGATTTACAGCCACCCGGACAGCCATCATCTAGCCCCAAACGGTCCAATCCAACCCAATTGTATCGAATTAAATCCAAATAACCTAATTGAACCCGTTACGACCCAATTGAACCCAATTGCACCCATTTGGACCCAATTGGTGCCAATTAGATCCAATTGGTCCAAATCAAGAGGCTGCCCAGTTCCGGCCACCTCGCCGCCGTCGTTGCCGACGATCGCCGGAGGTGATGACGGAAACAGCCCCCTAAATACCAATTCCATAATTTCAACACAACAATCACAAATTCCCAATCAAATCGCAAGATTATACGCCAAGGAAGTTCTAATCTACAAATTAATGCTAACGGAAGGTATAGAAACCACGAATCACCTCGAAATTTGACGAATTCAAAGCTTAACCGAGGAGGGAGAACTGCCGCTGCAACTCTCTGATTTCGCCGGCCTGCTGCGCGCGATGGAGGGACGGGACTAGGACGTCACTCGGAACCACTGGCATCGACGGCGAGTCACGGCAGCGCTGCTGGAGATGGCGGTGGTTTCTTTCGTTGCCTCCCGTCTTCGGTGAACAGCGCAGAAGCAACGAGCAGAACGGCTGAAGAAACGGACGCAGGGAAGAGAGGAAAGGGTCGTGCGTTTTCCCAGGCTGGATTAGTATACAGTTATATTTAGGGTCCAATTTAAACTTCCTAACCAATTAGGACAAGTTTAATCCCACTTACCTGATTTTTCAATCGTATCCCAAACCCTGTGGATCCAATTCACAACCCGTTTGCGCGATCGGATTCAGAACCGCGAGCTCTAAAATGTAGGATCAACCCTCATTTATTAAGGCAAATTAGAAAATAATCTTCGTATTGACCGACTCAATAATAATTTAAATTTTATAAATTAATTAAAATGCTAAGCCGGGTTTTGGGGCGTTACATGTAAAATCTTTGAATATTTGGATGACTTAAATATATTTTTGTCGGTATTAACTTTGAATATTTTTTATCTGGAGCAATTTCATAAAGTTAATTTTTCCGTCGACCAAACCTGTTCTTGCACTCTATGTCGAAGACAACCATTACTAAACTTGGTCGACTCTAAAGTAAATACTACATAGTAAATACTCTGTAGTAAATATTATTAATAAACGGTGGATGATCTTATAATTTAAAAAGTCGACCAAGAAAACATTACTTGGTCGACCTTTTATTAGGAGTCGCATCGAGTTCCATTTGATGTTTTTCAAATTTCAAAAATAGTTTCTATGATCGACCAAAAAAATAATAAAGTTTGAGTAAGAGGTCGATTTTTGAAATCTTTGCCAGTAAAAATTCATTAATTATTATAAAAAATTTTCCAACCATAATAATGGGACAGTGAATTGGGACAGTAAATAGTAATTGAAAAGATTTGATGTGGCGGAGGCAGGTTATATCGAACGGTGGATAAAGGCCCTTCTTATAATCTCCGTAAAAATAATTATTGGGATATGGGTTTCCCTGCATGCTTTTAGACTACCCTAATTCAATGCCAAACTGTAAAGTTTTCTGTCCCATCTTATCTCTTGCTCAGTCATATTTTTTGCAAAAATACTCCAATGGGATTAGTTTGATCGACCTAGCCCACTAATAGACTTGGTCGATTTTTTTTATTAAGAGTCGCATCGAGTTATACGATTGACCAAACCTAATATTATAAGAGGTCGACCAACATAATATTAGAAGAGGTCGACCAAAACCAAAATAATAAAATCTGAGCATATGTCGATTTTGAAATATTCTTTCCCTCTAGTTGTTTTACAGAATTTTGCATAAAAATATATTATGTTCTTCATATGTATTCTTATAAGAATAGACTTATACGCAGTAAAAATTCTTTAATTACTCCGTATTTTAAAAAATTTTCCAATTGTAATAATGGGACAGTAAATAATACTCCGTATTTTTAAAGATTTGATGTGACTCAGGCAGGTTATATCGAACGGTGGATAAAGGCCCTTCTTATAATCTCCGTAAAAATAATTATTGGGATATGGGTTTCCCTGCATGCTTTTAGACTACCCGAATTCAATGCTAAACCGTTCAAAGTCATCGCACCAAGAACCGTTCAATGCCAAAGCCTTCTTTCACCAAGTACCAATGGTTATCCCCCTTATAAATTCTAAATCATTGCACCATCCTATACTCAATCCATCCACAAATCCGGTTGTTCTCCAATCCTTTCACCCATCATATTCTCAAATCCGGTTATTTATCCTTAAAATTTCTCACCTTTATATTATAATGTATTGGGAGTAATGGTTCTTTCATTTACGTGGTTATTTAGTAAAGAGCGTAATGGATTTCTCGTATTAATAAAAAGAGCTTAATGGATTTCTCGCGATCCATTATGTTCTTTTTGCCAATCTCCCACCGCCTTAATCGGAAACACATTGTTTTTGGATCAACAATGTGTATTCTTCCCTTAAAGTTATTTTGGGGTGGAGAGATGTGCGCCAATTGCTACTTGCTCTTAGGGGGGCTATGGAGGAGGAGGCACAACAAGTACAGAGCTGACATGGTGGAGGCTCTGAGCTCAAGTGGTGAGTCCAAGAATGTGCTTCTCACTACAGAGTCCAGTGTTGGATTATGTTATTAGAGTCCATCTGTAATATACCCACCCTGGGAGGGTTGACTTTTGGACTTTATAATACAGATGGACTGTAAATAAAAATAATTAAACTATCAAAGGATCAACTACTACAGACCTACCATGGAAGAGGCTTTAGCTCAAGTGGCGAATCAAAGAATATGCACATTCACACTACGGTGAATAGAAGTCTACATTTTGTGATGGACACACATAACGAGTTCCATTTGTGCTTTTGTTGTTTTACTTATTGTTGCCGAATGTTAAACAATGTACAACGAAGTTAATTTCTGTTCTGTTTCTTTAATTCATTTATATGATCATCTTTTGTATATTGGAATCAAGGTTGTTTTCATATATTCACGTTGATTGTTAAACAATTTGATACAGAGTACAACAAGACTCGTCGAATGTTAAATTTCATCACTTAATAATACAACATTACAATAGTTCTTACAATATCCGGATAAAAAAGTTTTAAAAGTTGACAAAGGGGGAAATTTATTCTGATCTTAATTCAAACCATTCCTCATCACTCTTCGTCACTCATATCAGAAGAAGATCCAGAATCAAGGTCACTCACTGATAATCCTAGGATTTTTGCCAAAGCTTCCACCCTCGCTTCCAAATTCTGTATGATTTCCATCCAATTTTGAGACCCGTTTTGGAGTTCTATTTCTTCTGTCTCCGGTAACCCAAGCTTTTTCTCCATATCCTTCAATCTCTCCTTCCATGACTGAATTTTTTTCTCAATGTTTTTGGGGACATCATTTGCTTTTTTTCCATATCGAAAATTGTTTGAGATGCGGGTGATTTCCATTTCAATACGGAGTATTTCTGTATATATAAGCGTGCTTCACTCTCAGCCAGCATTAACATCCTGTGAACTTGGTCAAACTGTCAAAGTTTGGGAAATGTGCGATTTTTAACTTTATGCTGCATGTGAATAGGAAAAGAAAAAGTAAACATAAAGTAAACCGGGGGTACTTATTAAATTATTATGTCGACCTACTTGAATGTCGACGTATGTGGTCAACCTACTATAAAGCAACGTTTCATATTATAATGTCGACATTTTTTATATAGGCCGAAGGAACGTTGATATTTCCGTCAAGGTTTTGGGAATTGTGCTGCTTTGTAAGTAAAGAATGCGAATTTAAATTATGTCGACCTATTAAATGTAGACCTATTACAATGTCGACATATATTTGGTATCGGTAAGTATTATTTTAAAAAATACTAATTTAATATTCCATATCCGTTAGTATTTTTTAAATTACAGAATGAGTTAAATACGTAATTAGGAATCGATGCGTCGATTTAAACTTTTCTCAGTTTACAATTTACAAAACGAGTTAAATACTGTACGTAATTAGAAAACGACGCCTATGTTTATCCGTCGACGGCGTCGTTTCATTTATGGGCTTGATACTATAAATATGGGAATCACCGGCTAGGGTTTCATACTTTCATCCCTATCCATTTGTAAAGATCTGCAAAATGATGAGTTTTTTTGTTGTCCTCTCCGATGATCTCGGTTTCAGAGAAAGATTGGTTTGAGATTTCATTCATTTTCTTGTGTTTCTTTTACTTTTAAATTATGTTATGTCTAATTAACTCAATCTTTTACTGATTCAGATGATCCCAGATTACTTTAATAAGATTGCCGGTGGTCCTGAATACGCTGATGGCGATGTCATCAGGAATTGGGGCCCTCTTTCCGCAGACCCTGTTGAAGTGAAAATTGAACTATGTGAGCAAGGAAACCTCTTTTTTGGGGAGGGCTGGGCCAGAATAGTTGAGGCCTATAATCTGGAGGAGATTCATATTCTTCTTTTTCATTATGTAACGGACTTTGATTTTTCTATCCAAGTTTTATGTCAAAATGGGCATGCGGTGGAATACTAATATTTCCACAGAAGAATAATATGTACTCCCTATTATTTTTATTTTAATGAACTTTCTCCTTCTGCTCATCCATCCTTTATGATATTTTGATACTCCATGAGAAAAGATCTAATTTTTAACTTCATTCTTGGAAAAAGGTCCACAACTGAGCCTGAATATGACATAGAAATGGAAGAGGTAGCCTCTTGCATTTATGAGGTAGGTCGACTTTAAAAATGTGGCCTTAAATTCTCAATGCTTAATGCGTTAGATTTCACAATAGACACATTTAATTATAATAGCACAAGATTTATATTTAGGATTTTCAAAAATTCTCTCTATATTTAAATATAATTTCGACATTTTAAATGTCGACCTATTCTAATGTCGACAATATTTCTCCCTATTACTATTATTATTATTATTATTATTATTATTATTATTATTATTATTATTGTTTTTAATAATATATTATTAAAGTTAATGCTGATAATGGTCCTTGTACAAAATTTAAATGTTATTGCTGAATGTGATTTTTTATATTCATCGACCTACTACAATGTCGACATATGTGGTCAACCTACTATACAGCAACGTTTCCTTCGTCGTTTTATATTATAATATCGACATTTTTTATATAGACCGAAGATACGTTGATATTTTTGGGAATTGGGGCCCTCTTTCCGCAGACCCTGTTGAAGTGAAAATTGAACTATGTGAGCAAGGAAACATCTTTTTCGGGGAGGGCTGGGCCAGAATAGTTGAGGCCTATAATCTGGAGGAGATTCATATTCTTCTTTTTCATTATGTAACGGACTTTGATTTTTCTATCCAAGTTTTATGTCAAAATGGTAGAGGTTGTCTCTTTCATGAATATGGTAGGTCGACTTCTCGTTTATGAATATAATCGACTACTTGTGTACTATGGTTGGTCGACTTGTCGTGAATGTTGCCTTAAATTTTAAACGTTAAAGTGATTCTTTTCAAATTAAGGTCAACCTTTGTGTATGATTATGAAAGAGCTTGAATATGATAGAGGTTGACTATGATAGTATGTGGCCTCAAATTTTCAATGTTTAATGGGTTAGTTTTGACACAAAGACACATTTAAATACAATAGCACAAGATTTATACTTTACGAGTATTAAAAGTTCTCTCTACATATTGCATATGCGTATGAAGTTCTCAATTGGACAATGTGAAGTTCACTGAATCCGCTAAGAGCCGAAGGTTGCAAATTTTGAACACCAAGCTCAATGAACTTCAAAGAAAACACCCCACAGTCTGAATTTGTCTGTTGCGGCACCAAAGGACGTTCAACACTCCATTTCGCGGTCATGTCTCTGTGGTCACCAGAAATAGCGGGACTATCAATGGTGGTGTTGGGACTGGCGAAGGTGAGTGCTCGCAAGGTTGGGACTTTGGCAGTAGGGGCATTTCTGACCATTTACTTCCTTAGTCAACTCATAAAAAAATGGGAAAAAGTCAATTGGGGAAGATTAATACCGGACATAGGGAGTAATAACATCTTAGATTCTCTCTAACCAATAGATGTCCACTTATGACATTGAGTTGAAAAATGTTCTTTAATCAAATCTAATTAAGGCTGCGCATTAAAAATCTCCCAACTAGGGTAAGCCTAAATATGTGCACGATAACATTTTCATCTGGAAAAGACGAAGCATCGGGAATTGTAACGAGTTGAGTTCTAAGAACAGTATGAGTTATAACTACACTGCATAAGTACACAAACTATGTTCACTTGCGTCCTATTTAAATATTAAATAGGTAAGCCTAGCCTCCACTCTTGATTTAGGTATAATTCATGCTCCCAAGTAATAGTCCATTCTTGAATATCAAGAAAGCACATAGTATAATATGTGCCTCTAAAAATAAGAATAATTTATCAAAATGCCCTGTAAATGTTTCGTATTTGGTGGACTACCCTATAAAGGTGAATTGACGGAAATGTCCAGGCATGTATGACCGACGCGCTTCTTAGAAAATGAAAAGTTATTCCATTTAACGAAGCTTAAACGGCGTTTCAACTTTAAATTTAAATAAAAAATCCGAGAATGGGCGAAACGACGTCGGAAGAGACTATACAAAAACCCTCCATAAACATCTTCCTTCATCGTGCGACCATTGAGTTTTCGATCTGTGTGTGCTCTATCCCCCCTCTTCGACACCTGCAAAACTTGATCGAAACCCTACCCATCCAAAGTCACCGGTCTCGGAAAACCTTGAATTTCTACAATGAGGACGAAGAATGCTTCTGTGTCTTCCTCCAGGAATGGAAACGATGAGTATCATGCGGAAGAGAGGATGAAAGAGCACAGCGGTAGCCCAAAGCCCACACAAGGAACACTCGAGGTCAGAAACTTGATTTTAAATGAATTATTCTCTCTCCAAATAACCAATGGACAATGGTTTATGAATTTTTAGTCTGATCGACTTCATTGATCGACTAAAATAAGTGTCGACCTCTTAGTCGCACTAATTGCATATCTTTCCATATGAAATTCGTTGACATTATATGCCGTTATATAGGTTCCGGTGATAAAGACGAAGGTAAATTCAATGGACTTTCCACATATGAAGCTGACTGTGAAGTCTTCACTGCAAGACTTCCAAAAATTGATGAAAGAAAAGTTGTGCGATCATATGGAAATCCTTGAAGTGTTTAGGAGAGATTCTTCTTTTGGTGCTCTCCTTGATGTCCAACTTGTTCCCCCTCCAGCCATGTTATGGCAGTTGATGGTTAGGGAGGCTAATGTGGAAGGAGCAAAAGGTTCTGAAATGTGGTTTGTAGTAAATGGAGTTCCCATTAGATACTATCTAATGGAATTTTCCTTGATTACTGGACTCAAATGTTCACAACTAGCTCCCGGATACGAAGAGCAGTATGATAAGGATTCACTACCTGTTTTCGTTAAAGAAAACTGGTCAAAGGGTGTGGTATGTTACACTTCAGTTGTCGAGAGGTTCTCAAAATTGTGCCAGCTACTTGACGATGAAGGGAAGAAAGAGTATGGACTCCAGTGGATAGTGAAGGTGGCGACATTGATGTTTGTTGTTCTCGTTTTAATTGGTCATGCTAAGAAAGATGCCCCAGTTCCGAAATGGATCCTTGCCACTGTTGCGAACTCTGATGATTCCATGTCTTTCCCATGGGGGACATGGGCATTCCTGGAGTCCCTCCGTATCCAATCTTTGGGGAAGGACTTAGTTTCAGAAAAAAAGAAGCTTGTCAAAGGCGGGAAAACATCAAACACCCTCCGATACACTGGCTTTGTCCTCCCCTCAACCGTGAGTAAATTAATTTAAATTGATACTAAAAGTTCCTATAAGGAGATGGCTAAATTGGGCTTCATTTATTGTTGAATGCAGTTTCTCCTATTTGAGTGCATTAATGATTTTGGAGAGACATTTGGAGTGAAGATGGAGCAAACAAATCAAGCACTTCCGAGAATGTGTCTCTGGAAAAATAATATTTCAAAAAAGCCGTCGCACGAAGCCATAATCAATGCACTAAACGCTGCCAAGGTAAGGTCTAAAGTTTAAAGAGCAAGGTCGACTTAAGGTGAAAATCGACTTAATGATCTTTAAAGTGAAGGTCGACTTAAGATGTCTTTAATGTGAAGGTCGACTTCATGATCTACACTCATTTTTTAAATATGCTCTTTCTTTTGTAGAGTGTTAGGAGCATTCTTCCAGAAGGAAGTGAAATACGTGCCCCTTGGATCACCAGTCTGACCTCCTTGCCTTCTGTTTCCAATCCAACTCTTGGAGAATTCGTAAGGGGAATCCAAGGTGGTGACAAGCATATTCAATTATGCATGAAAAAACAACTTTTGGCCCAAGCAAGTGAAGATGAAGTTCCTGTAGGAAGGAATTCATCTAAAGATGAAGTTCACTCTTCAAGTGAGGGGTCAGAAGTCCCCTCCAAAAAGTATGTCCTTAGGAGGAGAAAAGTATCAAAGCCGTGCACCCCACATGAAAAGGCTGAGCACAGACCTATGTTGGAAACGCAGAGCCCTCTGTTGGAAAGGACAACCAATATGAGTCAAGGATCCTAGACCATGACGAAGCAAAATATCATACAAGGTGGAATCAGAAGAGAGCCAGAAGGGCCAAACTTTATGACTCTCAGTTCGGGAAGTCACAAAAAAAGTGGCTAAGCGTCAAGCTACGGACGTTAAAGAAGCACTTAACGGGAGGCAACCTGACATTCTTAAACGAAAATATAAATAAGTTTTTGAGGTTTTGCTTGCCGCACCACTTTTGGGGGCAAGAGTTATTTTGTTTGTTTTCTTTGATTTTGCAGATGGGAGAACCGCAGGGCATACCTTGTAGGGAAAGCAAGAAGAGGTCTTGCACGTGGGAAAAGCACTACATTTTTGCAGCTTCCAATGCTTCGTGATGCAGCAGTTTTCATTGAAATGGGCTACTCAAAGGACATTGATGCCTTCATACTTTTTGGCTCCCATTCCTTTCAGTAACTTCTCTTTTTTCTGACTTTTACCTCTATTCTGAACATGATTTTGGTGATCTAAAATTGATTTTATATAGAATTTATGGTTAACACTCTTTTGAAACTCATAAGTGGGGAAGTTCTTTGTGCTTTACACCCTTTTCCGCAAATCTTTTTTATATATGATTAATTGCTATTTCAATCTCCACAGTTGAATCCTTTAAGTATGAGGACAACCTAGTAATTGCATAAGGACATTTCAACCATTAACTCTAACTCTAAATCACTTTTCAACTCCGAGGACGCAGTTACGTTTAAGTGTGAGAAGGTGATAGTTTATGGTTGAAACAATCTTTTTAGGAATTGAATTGTCTATATATTTGTAGGAAAAAGTTTTATAAAATAGTCACCAATTTTATTTGTTTGGTTATTTAATTTTTAGTTATCACCCATAAAATTGGAAATTTTTAACTTTTTTTATCAGACTTCTATTTTTACTCTAACCTTTTGGAAATCTGGTTTGGTTGATTTGAGATAAATTAACAATTTACTAAGAGTGTTTAAGATCAATAAATTTTTAAGTGATTTACTGAAAATCTTTTTGCAAGTGCTCCTCTATCCTTAGGATTATGGGTATTTGTTGTTTCTTTAAAAAAGTTATTTTTGAAGTATAAGAGGTGACATTTTAAAGAAAACTTTGGTGAGACTGAGATTGTGGTTTTGTACAAAGAGCAGTTGGTTTTGTGTCTACTTATGAGGCTAGGTGTGTATGCCAAAAAGCACGCAATTTCTATGTCGCGTGATGAGGCCATTTGAGTGTTAAAGCTCATGGTTCTATATTATGGAATGAGGATAGAAATTCTCATGTAAACATGACAAGGTTATGCTCAAGAAAATAAAACCCTTACATTTTGACATTTAGTCTTGCAAGAACTTGTTTTCTAGTTTAGCCATTAAAAACCTTTTGATCTTAAACTACCCTTACAAATGTAATTATCTCAAGAAAAGTTTGGAAAGTTTTGGTTGTTTAGGTTGGTATAATAATATTAGTTTGACAAAACACTTTTACATCTCTAACAATATGAGGTCAATTAAGTGATTTCACTTTATTCTCCTCCAAAAGCTTAGGTCAGTGATTTCACTTTATTCTCTTCACATCATACTTAGGGTTTTCTTCATCTCTAAGCTTCAACGCCTTCATGCACTAATTTCTTCATGTCTGTGCTTTCGATAGACATGACCTACTGATTTTGGCAACTCAGAGCTTTTGATGTCTACATTTGAAGGTAATGGAAGTTGATTCTAACTTTATTTGTTCCTTTCCTCTTAAAATTTGTGCATGAATTTTATGCTTTGCGAAATTACCAGAAGCATAAATTGCTTCAGGTCCCCATATTTCTTTTTCTTTCTACTTAGTTGGGTCTTCTTCACCATCCATGGATTTGTCTCTTTTGAGACTAATTTGAATAGTGAACATCATTTAAGATTTTGAACTCTCAAATAAAAATTGGTTATTGAACTCTTAAATTTGATTTAGATTTAGATTTAGATTTTGATTATTTCTATGTTCTTTGAATTGATTGGATTTTGATATGATACTCTAGTGCACTGATTTAGATTTCTTTTGTAGGAATATTTGAACTGAAATTTAGGCTTGGTGGATCTGTTTGTATCAGAGGTGCGCTTCTGAGATACGATGGCGGTTTTGTTAACAGCACTAGAACGAGAAAAATGACAGAGGACCTTTTCTGGAATGGTACCCAAACAATAAAGACTAAATATGGAAACCCCCTAGTTATAAAGGACTATTTAAAGAATTTACTCTAATATTTAGCTTAAACTTTTCCTCTGTGATTACTAATTTGCCTCATACTTGGAATTATTCAGCTTGTTTCTTGAGGGCAAGCAATGTTTAAATGTGAGCAATTTGATAAGTCCATTTCGTTCTTATCTTTTACTTCATATTCTAAACGTTATTGCACGTAAATAGTACATTATCATCTCATAAAATATGTTTTAAATGAATAAAACTCTTGTTTTTGTTCTAAGAGTCATAAAAGGGTATTCCACATGAAATCATCTTAAATCATCCATTTTTGTTCAAATATTTGAGAAAAAAGGGAATCGATCATCAAAGGATTGAGATTTGTATTTGAAGACTCTCCCGGGAAGTCAAAATAGGTGTTCGGGGACCAAAAGGGCGGAACTGGGCCTGCATTAGACAGGAAATCGCAAAAAACGCGAAGGTTCTGGAACCAGCACTTGAGCATCCAACTTGGACACCCTAACTTGTACGCCCCAAGTTGGACGCCTTAGGTTGCTTAGAGCTAACGCCTCGATGACATTATTTTCCCACATGGCGTGCACGGAATGGACCAGAGGTTAGGGCATCCAAAGTTAGACGCCCCTACTTGGGCGCCCCATTCCATCATTCACTATAGATTATACATTAATATTTTTGCTTCATTTCTATCTCACTATAGATTATAGTTTAGTAGTAGTAGTTAGTTTGGAAGTATTTTTGGATATTTCAGCTCTTCTATTCCGCTTATTCGGAGACTATAAGTTTTCCCATTTTAATATTTTTTTTTTTAATTATTTTGCATAGTATGATTTAGGGTCCGGACCATATGTCTAGACTAGTTTAGGCATATACTTTGAATGCTTAGGTAATGTTGGAATGGTTTTCTTGAAATTGTTCTTGATATATGTAGTTAATTAATATTGAAAGATTCAATTAGCTATATATTAAAAAATATTATATGTCGTAAGGCTGTATTACTCAAGACAAACATGGTAATTACGAATCCTAGAAATAAGTAACAGTAGAAATATGATTGTTCCAATTGTTAATTAAGAGCTTGTTCTTTAGAACTAGAAAAAAAGAGCTGGATGTTGAAAAAACTAGAAGCAACTGGAAGAACTGGAAGAAACTGGGAAAAATTAAATGAAAATGAAAAAACAAGAAAAATTTAGAAAATCTAAAAAAACTTTAAAAAAATTTTTGTGTATTTTTATATTATTCTCATTTCAATTCTTGTTGTTTTAAATTATTAATATTTTAGTTATTGTTTATTATTATTATTATTATTATTATTATTATTATTATTATTATTATTATTATTTTCATTTAAAGTAAAGTATCAAGAAAAACATATTTTTACTTTATGAATTCAATGAGTTTGATCTTAAAGCATAAATGACTTATAATATGGCAATCAATTCTAACGATATATCTAGATTGATATTCAACCAAGGATTGTGTTACTAGGGTGCAATGTACTCGCCTTGATATCGTAGAGGTCGGAAAGATAGAAAGATAATAATACGCCTCAACGAACGTTTAACGTACGGTCGCCCCTATCAACTTCGAGCTTCCTACGCCCAATCTTCTTGGAAATAATCTCCGAAAGTTCCTAATAACCACGAGAGAGTTGACGGTAAGTATTTGGAAAGAAACGATGTGAAAATGATGAAGGAACATAGCCAACCCGAGGAACTCTCCACCACTGGAGCAGTCCCGGTATTTTGGCCATATCTCCTTCGTTACTTAACGAAATCACGAACCGTTTGTTGGGTTGGATTCGTAACGTCCGGGGCTACGATTTTGGTGTAATAAACATTTTGAGAAAATGAATGGAAAAATTCAGAATTGACTCACAAGTGGACTGATTGTTTTATGCTCGGAATTTTGGAAAGCCTTAGTACTTCTTCTTGCTCCTTCTTCTTCCTTTGGCACAACAATGGAGTTTGAGTCTCCTAATCTTTTCCTTGCAGAGACAGCCGACAGAGAGAGAGAGTGAAGAGAGATTGATTGTGTTGTGAAGGCAAACTTTGACAAAATAGAAAAGTATTTGGAGTATTATATTGAGAAGTTTTGGAATTATGGTGTAGTGGAGGTGTGAGTGGATTTGGTGGCTTGATTGAGGATTTGAAGGGATTGGGCTGCGTAATTGGAGATTTTGGGGAATAAAAATTATTCTCCTACTCCGTAACTGATAAACTGGCTAAACGGTACGCGCTTTTTTGCCCAAACTGTTCCGTTTTGAAAACGGATCGCATATTTGGAATCAGACTGTTAAAACTAAAATTTTGATATAATTAAAATATTTTTCTGAAAACTTTTATTTTTCAGTGTTCGGGTCTGTCTCAGTTATTAATTAATATTTAAATTAACTAATTCTTTTAGGCCTAATTTCGGGGCGTTACATGCTCAATTTGTGAGTTATTCATCTAGTTTTGTTTTCGTGTTCTTGCAAACTTGATGATTCATCTTTAAGTTTGTGTTGGCTAAGACTTGTGTGACTAAAGTTATGTTGTAAAGTGTTGAGGCTTGTAGGATTGAAGTTCTCAAGTTGTAAAATATATTTTCAAGTACTTGTTGAAGCTTGAAAGTTAGTAGGACTTTTGAGAGAGTCTCTCAGAGGACTGGATTAGCCATGCGCGGTGTTGTTCTTGCTCTCTACTTTTTACATATATCATGCATTTTTATTTTCGTTTATCACACACACAAAAACGCTTATTCTAGACTTTAACTCTTTTCACCCTCTAGAGTTGTGCATATCGACTAACAATTGGTATTTCATCTTTTTTTTCATTCAAAATTCAAAAATTGAATTAAGAACATAATTGAGGTAAGTGAACCATCCTTTCAAGACATTCTATCATGGGGGACAAGGGATAATTGTGTTTGACCGATTATCCTCGTTCAGATGTTCATTGATATCTTGTCTATGAAAGATTTGCTCCAAAAATCGATTTTCATTTGCAAAAATTGATTTTTTTGCTTTGCCTCAAAACGGTCCGAAACTAGTGATAGAAAATTGATTTTCTGTCTTTAGAAAATTGATATTTTTTCCTGTGTTGCACACACAAGTCCTTTTCTTGGTGTAACAGACATATTCTCTTTTTCCCTTTATAAACCCTCATCTACCTTCATTCTAAGTATCCCAAGCACTCGTATTTCATCCTTCATTCCTTTACCTCTTGCTTTATCAATATTCGCCAAAAATCAATACTTTTGAGAGTATTGAAATCATTTTTGAGTGCAAATACTTTGTCATCCATTAGAGCTTACATCTTTAAACACTTACTTTCTCAATTTGTGAGTTATTCGTCTAGTTTTTTTCTCGTGTTCTTGCAAACATGAAAAAGCATCTTGAAGTTTGTGTTGGCTAAGACTTGTGTGACTTAAGTCTTTTTGTAAAGTGTTGAGGTTTGTGGTATTCAAGTTCTCAAGTTGTAAACAGTTTTTTTCGAGCACCCGTTGAAGTTTGAGAGCTAGTGGGACCTTTGAGAGAGTCTCTCGGAGTACTGGATTAGCCAGAAGGTGGTGAACCACTATACGTCACGGTGTTTTTCATCCTCTCTACTCTTTACTTTTATCCTTTTTTTATTTTTGTTTATCACGCCCGCAAAAAACGCTCATTTTCAAACTTCAACTCTATTCACCCTCCTTTAGAGTTGTGCTTATCAACTAACAAAAAGGTGGACAAAGAGCAGAGCCTGTTGAAGAGATAAAAGAGGTGGTGTTTGATCTAGCGATACCTGAAAGGAAGGTGAAGATAAGGGGGACCCTACGCGAAGATTTGAAGGCCCATATGATAGCCGTCCTCATTTCCTTCAAACTTTTGTTTGCCTGGGCCCTGGAGACATGCCAGGGGTTGACCCACAGATTATCTATCACAAGTTGGCACTTGACCCAGACCACGAGCCGATCAAGTAGAAAAATGGTTCCTATCCTCAGAGAGGAGGGAACTTATTGCCAAGGAAGTGAACACCCTACAGTCCTTTTGACATGTTCAGAAGGTAAAATACCCTGAATAGTTGGCTAATGTAGTTTTGGCAGCCAAAGGGAACTCATGGAGGATGTGCATGGACTACTCTTATTTGAATAGAGCTTGTCCGATGGACCCATTTCCATTGCCGAATATCGATCAATTCATGGATGAGACTGTACTAAAGTATTGTTCAGGTTTTGATAGGTTTTGATAAACGCCAAACCACCGTAAATACAAAAAGACGTTGAACAAACTCAAGGTGAAGAACATGGCATAGTGATTAAGTGGGAGCAAGAACCAAGAACAAAGACAAAGACTTAGAAATAGATGAGTTGGTCTTAATGTGATCGAGACTGGCATTGACTTCATAGATCTTGGGTCTCTAAGTTAAACTCATTAAAATGTTTTTCATGCATCTTTAAAACCCTTTTCCTAAAGTTTTTATAATCCATAAAAACTTGGCATTCGTTCAAACCAAAAACCACGATATTTGGCGTTCGGCTAAGAGGTCGTGTTCGACTTTCAGAAATTGGCGTTCGGTTTTCGGTTATCAGTGTTGGTTTTTGGCGTCCGAACCAACCAAATGTTTTTTAATCTTTTATGATTGGTTTTTACTTCTGGGCACATTTAAATAGTTTTCCAACAAAAACATATTAAAAACTACCTTTCGTTTTTTGTCTTTTGATACATGTGGAAGTTTGATATCATAAAAGGTTTAGACTTTTTCTTTTAAAAAAATTATTCACATATCAATCTATGAAAAATGTAAGAAAATCCTCAATAACACATTATTGAATCTAACAAAGTTTGCCTTAGGCACCAAGAATTCTGCAAGAGATAAATAGCGCAGGGGTACACTTAGGCACAAAATTCTGCAAGATACGGAGTAATTCACACGGCGTAATGAACTCCTTATATAGCGAGTGAAGGGTTTCAGGTCCAAAATTTGCGAAGCTTACGGCCACGTAGTGCGGCCACATCTTTTCCTTTCCATGTTCTGTTCACTCTTCAACGCTCCGATCGCGCTGCGCTTTGGTGAATTCCTATAAATTCTTGGGATAAGTCTCGCCCAATCGCTTTTTGTATCACATATTTCCGTTTTACGGAACGCTATCTAAGCAGATTCGTGACCGGCGCTATGGAATCCTCTATTGTGATCAAGGTTTGGGTTTTTCCTATTATGCCTTAATATCTTGTTTTGCTATATCACTGCATGTTTATTTGACTGGTCCGTGGGCTGTTGATTTGGTCTTCACCAATCTTAGTTTTGTTATCCTTTGAGTACTAAACGAACTTAAGCTACGCCAATTAGATTCTGGGGTTCTGACCTTTAAGATCTTAGTTCGGAGAATTTCAGAATTTTCAGTCCTGAGCTTCATTTGGGGATCATCCTTTTGGGTTTTGCCAATATTCAAATGTTCTTGGTTCATTATTTAGTGTTGCTCTATCTGTTGTAATGATGTTTTGATACTCCTTTTGTGGTTGTTAACTGCCATGTGTTTTCTAAAGTATTTATTTTTGGTAACTAATTTTAATCCATTTATTGACACTAAATATTATTTCATCAAATCAAACATGGTTGACATCCCTTCTGTATGCTGAGTTGCTGACATTACAGGGATGGTGATGTTGAGTTTATATCTCTAAATTATACGTATATTTTTGGGCCTCTAGGTTTCTACGTAAGTAATAAACTAAAAGTAAGAACTATGTTTTACTAAGATGCTTAATTACATAGTGTAACATATACTCCGTAATTATTTATAGTTGAGCTGCGGGACACATAGAGTAACATGAGGTTTAGTGGACGGGCTGTTTGAAGATAAATTCTCCTTATTTTGTATTAAGGTTTTAATATTTCCAAAGTCGTGAACTAGTGTTTGAACATTGAAGGAGGCAAAAGTTCACCTCCTTTGAGATTTGTTGTAGCACCACTTGCAACAAAAAAGTGCTATATCCCAAGAGGCTTATATACCTTTTAAATTTTGTCCTAAATCAAGGGGCTTTGTACATTTGTGCTTACTCCATCATATATATCCTTCAAGAGGTGTATACACTTTTGCACTCTGTCATATGCTTTCTCGAAATCAATATATATCATGTGCAAGTTCACCAAGTTGGCTTTTCCATGTTATACCTTTTCAATCTATGTTCAATAACTCTTCCCCATAGTTTCATAGTATGGGTTCATGAGCTTAATTTCGAGTTAGCTTGAATAGTCTTGCACTCTTGCACATCAACTTTTTCTGTATAAAGGGATAATATTAATTTTTTTAATGCACTTTTTTTACACCCGTGTTACAAAAACATACTCCCTCCGTTGTGCGATGAAGGTTAAGATTTGTCATTTGATTTTGTGAAAGTTAAAAAAAGTATCAAAAAGTGAAAAGTGCATCGTTAGATTTTTTATAGAGAGGAATGTTATTAGCCACATATTTCTTTCTCACAAAAGGAATGGGAAGAGGTGTAAAGTTTATTTTTTGACAAATGAAAAAGGAAAGTCAAAAGTGTAAACATCATCGTGGGAGAGAAAATTGCATCGATATGTTCCTAGTTTGATTTGGTTCACTTTTTAGTATGGTAGAAATTGTAGATGGAATTTGTTTGGGAGAGAGAGAGAGAGAGAGAAAGAGAGAGAGAGAGAGAGAGAAGATGAACCATATAAACTTTTTCTGGAAAAGGAAAGCCGAACAAAATTTTGGGATTCCAAATAGGAAAGAAGGAACAAAATAATGGCACGGAGGGAGTATATATGTATTCTATGATGTGGAAAATATCTACCGACTATGAAATTGTAAATTTTAAAATCATCTAAAACACAGCGGGCCTGAATACAAAAGTCAACAATGGCCATTAGTTTATTATTTAATATTTCAAAGCATTAATGGGCATGTTTGGGAATAGCATTAGAGATTAGCGTTAGCATTTTGGATAAAATTTTAACGGTGCAGATTACTTTGAAAACGCTAAAGCTAAACGCTACGTGTAGATAGCCTTTTCAAAACGCTAACGCTATTCCCAAACAGACCCGATATCCTCTGAATGCTATGTATGAGTAAGTAGGACCAGAGTTGCTGTTACTACTAGTACTACACTATTCAATATTCACAAAATTCATGTATCCATTTTTTTGCTTGTGTCTGAATCCCATAATATTAATATTATAAAAAAAATTAATTTTTTAGGATTTGAAAGTAAAGTGATTATTCCCTTCGTCCCCATTTGTTGTGTGTATTTCAATTTATTGTGCCGATTTTCTTTTGTTCAAAGGCATTATGTGGTTCCTAGTGTTTTTCTCTCTCTGCTTCAATCTCAACCACATAAGTTTCACTTCATTAGTTCTCGTGTTTAGTTTAAACTGGGCACACATAATTGGGACAAAAGGAGTATTTTATAACAGTTACTTATTGGCATGATCTAGGGTTAGAGGGCTGCTAAACTGAATTAGTTGGGACTAAGACTCTTAGGATTAGGTTTAGGGTTACAACTACATACGATATTCTCCCTCAAGTAACATGTATTTATTTCAGAACTGAGCAATGCGAACCCCATTTGGTTTTGTGAGAAATAAATTTCATACATGTACTTATCAAATAGAAACAATATTTTTTTTCTCGAGCAAAATGACTGTTGAGTTCAACATGATTTGTTCTCTAATGAAAGATTGAACTAGATGCAATGTGTATCATAGCCTGATTGTTGTGCTGCAACATAACAGGTATTGTTGTTTTAAGTAAAGTTTGATTTAGTAGTGATGTTTTCAAATTGCATCGCATGTGGGTTGTGTCTTAGCACAATATATTGATTTTTCACATCTCTATGTTACTAAATGTTGACCGACATAGACACTAACCAATCTTAGGTCGTCTGTCATCATTGGATCCATCCCAACCAGCAGTTGTAAAGCATCTAATTCTCATATGTCAGTGGCTTTGCAATACAGTAACACATGCTCTGGGGCTCTTCTAATCAACGTCCATGGGATGTTGGCGGAAATGTTATTAATATATGTTAGCATAGTGTTATTTTTCTGCCATGCATGTGAGTGTGTGGATCAAATTTAAGAAATACTATCTTATTAATACTCGTTCAACTGTATGACTTCTTTTCTGATCCCATCCGACCACTGAACCAATATCTTTATTGGTTCCAACAGTTGGTCTGGTTTTGAATACGTTGCTTATTTATTAATATTTACTTTTTTTGGGATCTATGTATTTAGGTCAAGTATGGAGAAACAATGAGACGTTTCAATGTGCGTGTTGTTTGTAAGAGTATTTGCCTTAACATAAATGAACTGAAGCAGAAAATACTTCATCTTTTCAAAATTCCTTGTGATGCGGAGATTACTCTTACATATATTGATGAGGATGGAGATGAAATAACATTAGCAGATGATGATGACCTAAAAGATGTTGTCAGGCAGGAGCTGGATCCCTTGAGAATATCAGTGAAATTGAATAATGAGAGGTTCCCCATCATGCAGCCTTCATTTCAGAACGGGAGTACGGGTATTTCTGAGCATTTTAAGGCAGGGACAAAGCAATTACATGAAACACTCATTAAACTGTCTGCTGACATGGCTTCTAAAGTTACAACTTCTGCCCCTCCTGTCATTTCTGAACTTGCTGAAGCATTTTCAAAGATGGGCAATCTAAACCAACTCCTTGAGACTCAGAGTAACACAGAGCCTCACTTACAGAAGCGAGTTCCTCAAAATGCTAGTGGTGTGACTGAAAATAAGTCATGCGTTGATAGAATTCCACATGCTGTAAATGTGGTCTTGAAACCTACTGAGGCACCCGTGAAAAAACCTAACGAACCTAGCCTTACGACAGCACCAGAAAGCGAGGCTTTTATTGGATCTGCAGTAAGAGATCCTGAACCTACAATGTTCAAGGCTGATGCCCGAAGTAGTGTTGATGGTAAAAAATTTGGTGATAGTGGTCTAGTTAGAGAGGCTCTTGGCATCTCAAGGTCTAGTGTTCCCTCTATTATTAAAAATAAAGCCAACGATAGTAGAGATTGTACTGGATTTGGCTCTATCAATTTGAGTGGATCTACACGTTCTGATAATCCGTTGCAGTCTATTGGGTACTTGTGTGATTCAAGTAAGATCTCTCATGATAGTAGTTTGTCTTCAGTTCCTCCACATTGTCTTGGATTTATGGATAGGTGTCATTTCTCAGGTGTCCAAAGAGCTGACAACCCATCATTGCCACAACCTGTTCACTTTGGTGTCCCTCGCGAAGGAAGCCATAGCCACATTGTTGGTACCAATAAAATACTCCATAAGGGAGTTCGTTGTGATGGTTGTGGTGCCTACCCAATTACTGGCCCTAGATTCAAGTCTAAAGTGTGAGCTACTAGTGACTGCAATTCTACTTGAATTAATACATTTGTTATCTATTATTTCAAAATAAGATGTTACATTTGTGTCTTATATTTGTAGGAAAGATGACTATGACCTGTGTATTATCTGTTTTTGTAAAATGGGCTGCAGTGACACCGAATATATCAGAATAGATCGCCCGGTAAATATTCAGCACCCTTGTTCTTTCTGGGTCTTAAGTGATCCATTATGAAAGTTTGTCTTTAGATCTGTTTAAATATCATTGGTAATGTTACTTAGCCTTCTCTCATTCGAATATGCTCTTCAATCTACAGCATGCCAGGGTGCATCCACCATACATGTATCGGGGAATTGGGGTAAAAACTAATCGACCAAAACTTGACAGCAGCTTTGTAGAGGATGTCAATATTCTGGATGGTACCATAATCACACCATCAACTCAATTTACCAAAATTTGGAGGATCAGGAACAATGGTAATACTTTCTGGCCCAAAGGCACCCAACTTGTGTGGATCGGCGGGGATATACTAAGTGATGCGATGTCTGTTGACTTGGAGGTGAGATATTTTGATTTCTTAATTTGCTCTCAGTTGAGCTCAGTCGTCTTACACAGATTATTTTACATTCAACTTCTCTGTGTTTGTTTATCGAAGGGGATTTTTTTTTTTTTTGCGTTGTTTAGTTATTACTTATTCTTTCTTCTGGTTGCCAGATAACTGCAGCTGGCTTCCCTGTTGATAAAGAGCTTGACGTGGCAGTTGATTTTGTTGCTCCTAATAATCCAGGCCGATATATTTCGTACTGGAGTATGGCCTCACCATTAGGCCAAAAATTTGGCCAGCGTGTTTGGGTTCTAATCCAGGTTAGACAATCTTGCAAGTAACAGATGTGCTGGAGTACAATTAGCATATTCTATGTGCCCCCCTCTTGAATCAAAATCTTATTCCTATATTTTGCAGGTTGTTGCTTCTACAGAGGAACCAGTGAGAACAAACCCAGCCCCCGAGAATCTTCGTGGATTTAACTTGAATCTCCCGCCTGCCAGCAGCAGTTTAATAATTCCTGAAATGATTGATGTGAATCTAGAACCAGTTGTTGGAGACAGCCACCCAGAGCCTATACTCTCTTGCAATGCCGCGGAGTTGGTTGGACCTGTTATTGAAGGGGCAAGTTCAATGAAGGAGCAGGAAGTGAACTTCCCCATAACGGACAGCTTGATTGCTGGTTTTGACAGCAAAGGACAACCTGCTCTTCCAGCAACAACTGGAGGAGGAGGAGGAGGAGGCTCTTCAATTTCGTATCATGTGGTTGATGTGTCCAGTGTTGCGCCCGCCATTGCACCTGCACCAATGCCTCCTCATATAAATGTGGTTGAACCTGCGCAGGGTGTCAACGAAAACAACAGTGAAGTGGAGCTGTCCCTCCTAAGGGAACTCGAGGGGATGGGCTTTAAACAGGTTGATCTGAACAAGGAGATATTGAGGTTGAATAAGTACGACCTAGAGCAGTCAGTTAATGATCTATGTGGTGTTTCCGAGTGGGACCCTATCCTTGAGGAGCTGGAGGAGATGGTATGTTAAACTCTTAAATGGGCATAATAGTCATTTTACATGTGAATTACATCCGAGCTTTAATCTCTTCCTTCCTATGAATACCAACCAACCACCAGGGCTTTTCTGACAAGGAGGTGAACAAGGAACTCCTCAAGAAGAATGGTGGAAGCATAAAGCGAGTTGTCATGGATCTTATTACCCGCTAGTTAGTTATGAAGAAGATGTCCTAATATCGACTTAGTAATATTCGCTCTGTTGAACACTGTATCTTGAATAAAACATAGCCATGTTATGTTATGTATGGCTTCTTTTCTATTTTCAAGCGGGTGTTTACTGTTTAGTAGTACATATCCTTTTAATAATGACCAGATGCTTGCGTTCGCCTTGCATTTGCTCGTTTTTTTTTTTAATCTTTGAGAGATGTTTAGTGCATTCTCGGTTTAGGAAAATAATACTCCTTCCGTCCTAAAATAAAATTTATTTTTGGCTGGCGAAGTTTGATAAAAGTTATTTTCAAATTAATATGAGTAAATATTGGTGTAGAATTAAAAATATGTGTTAAAAAATTAAGTATTACAAAATAAGTGGGGACAAAGCTATATTGTATAATGAAAGTAGAATTAGTTTGACATGTCAAAAGAGCATGGTCCCTCTTTTAATTCTTGTATTTGTGTATGTTGGGAAACATAGAAAATGGTTTTTGGGAGGAGAGTGATAGTCACTCATCCATCTATATATTAAACTCATCAATTCTTATTTTTTTATACCTGTTGACCAAATATAAAAAAATATTCACAGTAATAATCTCACCTTTGAGCAATAAAAAAAGAATTGTAACTAATATTTGATTCTGGTTTTGGATTTTAAGTAGTTATTTAGATGGTAATGAAAAACTTATCTTGAGAACTAAGATACGATTAAAAGGAGTATGTTTTTAAGGTTAACAAAGTTGCAAAATTAGAGAAGTGTGATAATTCAAATTAATTATTTTTGAGCGCCTAAAATTTCAAACAACATACAAAGTACAAAATATGTTCCTTGAAATGCACCGACAAATACACACACACACACAAACTACTTTTTTATTATTTTTATTAGTGTTTAAAAATATCATTCTCGTGTCCTTAAATGATTTAATAGCATTCTATTTTCTAGGATTTATTTCTTTCTCAACAAATTTGATTTTTTTCAGTTCTATCAACTCACAAAAATTGTATTTATACATAAAACTTTGAGAAATAGAAACAAATTTGATCATTTTATAAAAAATCATTGATGTAGAAATAAAAACAAAGTTTTAATAAATACACACCCGAACACTTCATTCCAACAACAGAAATGGACCGGTACGTACGCCCAAATCATAAATGTTTTAATGCAATATCAACCTATTTTAATGTAGATCCGTCAAATACATAGATATCATATGACACTTATCGGGAAAATTTCACCCATGGTATACGAACTTTCATGATTATTTTACTTCGGTATATAAACTTTAATTCCTATCACATAAGTACACGAACTTTCAACATTCTTTCACCGGTGGTCCAATAAGCGTTTCTAAGGCCCTGTTCCGTTCAACTTATTTTTTCTTATTTTTTCTTATTCTTATTAAAATCAGATCAGATCAGATCAGACCAGATCAGATCAGATCAAATCAGATCAGATCAGATCCAATCAGATCAGATCAGATCCAATCAGATCAGATCAGATCCAATCAGATCAGATCAGATCAAGACTTATTAAAATAAGATCTCATCAAGAATTTTTATTATTATTATTATTATTATTATTATTATATTATTATATTATTATTATTATATTATTATTATTATTATTATTATTATTATTATTATTTTTATTATTATTATTATTATTATTATGATCATCATCATCATCATCATCATCATCGTCATCATCATCATTATTATTATTATTATTATTATTATTGTTCTTAAAAATGAAAAAGAATAAACTTTAGAAATAGGTTAAATAAAAAGCTGAGAAAGTAATCCTTAATTATTAGACGTCGGAAAAATTAGTTTTAAAATACATTGACAATGTCAATCTAATTCTACTTTTAAAATATATTTTTATTGCTACTTGTAATTTGAGTTTCTAAACTTTTGATCTTTTATAAGGATGAGATATTTTAATAAAAATACTATCTCTTCTATATATTGATTATCTAAATTTAATTACTTTTAAATGTATATCTGAATTAAATATTTATTCCAATGTATAATTCTAATTTTACAAAAAAATTATCATAAAATAAAAAATATTATTACATTATAATATGAATGATTATTCTAATATATGAATTAACTATTTTTATTTTATTAAAAAGGAATCATTAAATAAAAAATATTGATTATATTATAATATGAATTATCATTACAATTTTCAAAAGTTATTATAAAGTCAAATTAAATTATTGATTTGAAATTTTAAATTAAATCATAATTAATCAGATCAGACCAGATCAGATCAGATCAGATCCAATCAGATCAGATCAGATCCAATCAGATCAGATCAGATCAGATCAGATCCAATCAGATCAGATCAGATCCAATCAGATCAGATCAGATCAGATCAGACTAGATCAGATCAGAACTTATTAGAATCAGATCAGATCAGAAAAAATAAGTTGAACGGAACGGAGCCTAAGTCACCTTCAGGTCATTTAGGGTCAAATTATAATTTTATAAATTTAAATTTTATGATTCCGACTCCTTTTCTTTTTTTTCTCTCTTGATTCTACACCCTTTTCTTCATCTTCTTCAAGACCCCACATCCCCCTCCATTTTTTTCTTCTCTTCCTCTTCCAGCCCCACCCCCACCCCACCCACTTGCCTTTGTTTATCATTATGTCACCCTGAATTTATTTTCACAAAAATTAATAAAAATAAACAAATGCTCCGTTGAATAAAAATATTGAAGGCCTCTTGGCTTCGTTTATCATTGTGTAAGCCAGAGTTTATTTTCACAATTGCATTGAAATTGGTGTGATATACACACACTGATTGCAAGTTTTGAGTGCTAAATAATCACAATGGATATGAAAAGCAAGAAAACCATCTTCGAGGGCTTTGACTGAACATAAAAAAGTTACTCCCTCCGTCCCAATTTATAGTGCCTATTTCAGTTTACGATGTTTAACTGTAACTATTTTCAAATCATTTTATATGACAAATGGTATAGAATTTAAAAATAAAGATTACATATTAAAATGCTACATCAAAAAATCTACAAAACTAGTAGTGACAATAGTATTTTATTTTATCAAATTGCTAAGGAAAATAGAGAAAGAAAGTGAATGAAGTTTGACCCTGTGAATAGTGAACAGTCATTACAATTTGGGACGGAGGGAGTACATATTTACATTACAATTTAGGGCGTGGATTAACTGGTATAGACTTCTTTCCATTCATGTAGTTTAATTTAACATGACAGAAATACAGTAATTCAAATTTCCCTTGAACTTTCCAGGACCCAATGCATTTTAGATCGGCATTGTGTGTGCTCTAAATCCCCTCTTCCAGCGTCCCATATGTTGTGAAAACATGTTCTCCACTGGCAAATCATAATCAAGAGCCTCAATTTTAGGCACGATGGTGCGGGTGGCGTGGGGGTGGGGGGGGGGCTGGAAGAGGAAGAGAAGAAAAAAATGGAGGGGGATGGGGGTGTTGAAAAAAATGAAGAAAAGGGTGGAGAACCAAAAGAAAAAAAGGGATCAAAATCATAAAATTTAAATTTATAAAATTATAATTTGACCCCAAATGACCTGAAGGTGACTTAGAAACCGCATATTGGACCACCGGTGAAAGAATATTGAAAGTTCGTGTACTTTTGTAATAGTAATTAAAATTTATATACCAAAGTGAAATAATGATGAAAGTTCATATACCATGGGTGAAATTTACTCGGCACTCATCTTACTCATCTTTTTCCAAGTACTTGAGCATCCAATTTATAATACTCCATAATTCCATAATGCATTTTGAAACTATTTTGAAACTGATATATGCATTTGATAATTTCATAATGCTCATTTTATTGCTTAAAGAACTTATTATTTCGTTGTTAATAACACTTCTAATCCATGAAAAGATAAACATGAGATCTTTGAATTAAATTGTAGAAAATCCTAAATTATTATTTTTACAAATACTCAAAGCATGCAGATTATAAAATTAATGTTTGGAGACACTTCTAAGGTAACTTTATACCCCGTCTCAAAGTTATGGTCATACTTCAAAGAACGTGTAAAATCACTTCACTTTCAAAATCATTTTATTCGTTCATACAAATTGATACATAAATAAAGTTTACAAATTACATATTCAAAAGATACAACAAAAGTTCTACACAAATAAACAAATGTTATCAAGAGTCTAGAATAATAGTTGTGACGGTGTTCCTAGAATGAAGGAAGTACTATAAAGGAAAGTAGATATGATTGGGTGTACAATACATCATTTGTCTTGGAAAATCAAAAGAAAAGAGAAAAAACCGAAAGCCGAGAGACAAGTAATAGGTTATCACATAAAAATGTAGATTGGGACTCGTAAAATCGATGTAGTCTAAATATTTTTTTCTTGAATAATTACGGAATACTCCGTACAACTTTAGAAGTTTCACGATTACCGAATCACAATTTAAATAATTAATATCTTCAATTCAATTTTATAAAAAAATCTAAACAGTGGATATGGCTAAAGATAATATGGAGACATGCATGGCTATACTTTTCCGTACATGTAAATTACAAAAGACGATAAAATACGAGTGTTAATAGTGTAACAATGCCCGTTGCAATCTTTTAAGAAGGGAGCAAATATATGCTACAAGGGTTACAACGAATTGGGCAACATGTCCATACATGCGTGTTGTGTGTGATATCAAATATCATCTCATTCATTATTTTTGTTGACAATTATTAACGTACAAGGCTGACATATTCTCCCCACTCCAACCGCACGATCCCCTTCACATATATAGCTCGAATCGACCAAAGTACATGTCACAATTTATGTTGGTCCCATATTTGAAAGTGGTGCAAGTAAATCCTTCTTCACGTAGTTCTTTCTATATGGGTTTTCACCATATTGGTATGACTTCTGCCTCCAAACAAGTCACGAACAACAATTATGCAAAATATTATCAACGAATATTATATCAACAATTATTGATGAAATTACAACTTCACATGCATGGCACACCTGTAGTGTTTTTATTTATAGAGGGAACTCTTTCTGGAGAGCATCAAGATTTCGTGAGTCACAGGCATTGACCATATCGTTCCGTGATGCACAACTGAAAAATGTGACCATGAAATTGTTATTTCAAGGACTGTCTAATGTAGTTATGCTTGTGTTCATGCGATATACGTACCTCAAAGATATTCTCAGATATTGCCACGCATTATCAGCCTTCGGATTCATTCCTAATGCACGGACATAATAACGAATGGATTCCTCGTGCATACCCTGAATTTTTACATCCTAACAGTTTTAGTCATCTCCACTACGTCTCAGAGGAACGAATTGTCATAGAAGCAAACATAGAGTACCTGGTTAGCATAACTAATGCCCATGTTCGCCCATGCCCGCACATAATTTGGTTTTAAATCAAGTGCCTACAAAAAAGAGATCATGCATAACAAGCACACCCAAAGCACTCAAATCTTTTTTGTCTATTCCTATTGCAAACAATGTTTTTAATCAGCGACCATTGATGTTACTCTCAGCATACATACATACATACATACATACATACATACATACATACATACATACATACATACATACATACATACATACATACATACATACATACATACATATATATATATATCGATGGCTTCTCTCTCTAAAAACCCTCCCCCCCCCTAAACGACAGAGGAACCACCGGTGTCAACCCGAAATGCAGCTACTCCAGCAACCATAGCCGGCACTCAGCACCTCCCCACTCCACGTTTGCATGCTCCATGACCAACTGCTCCCTCCTCTCTCAAAGCCTCCTCAACCCCCTCCACTTCCTCTCACAAAGGCTTCCCTGCAATTACCTTCACTCCGGAAGAAATCAAAGTTCTTTCCTCTCCCTATAAGTTTTCTCTTGTTGGCAGATTCCCCAAAAGTCGGCCATCTCTCTCAACCATCGAAAAAATCCTTGAATGTATTGGCTTCAACGCAACCTTTACTGTAGGAGTTCTTCCAACCTCACATGTACTCATCACCTTCGATAACCCGGATGATTAGACTATTAGAGGCGATGCTTTGCAAAACGGTTATGGAATATCCAAGGTTCTCCAATGGAGGTCACCAAATGGAGTCCAGACTTCAAAAGTGATGAAGAGAGTCCCATCTTCCCAGTCTGGATCTCTCTTGAACAGCTACCGGTCCATCTGCACGATAGAGATGCCTTACATTCCATTGCCAACATTTTTGGCAGACCTCTCATGCTAGATGCCTCAACCTCAGCAAAAATCCAACCGTTTGTAGCCCGATTCTGTGTTGAGCTCGACGTCACCAAGGAGACACCATCCAAATTCTTCATCAACCACGGTGGTAGGGGATTCTGGCAACCTGTCATTTATGAACAGCTGCCGGAATACTTCACACACTGCAAAAAATCCAGCCACTCCTTAGGTGGATGTGGCAAGTCCAAAGGAATCCTCCCCAAGCCAAACACTTTGGACAAAAATTCCAAATAGCTGCATGAAGGGCTGTCTCTCAATGGTCCCTCCAAAACATCCCCCCTTCAGGACATGCAGAATAATCCACAGCATGCCACTCGATGCCCCAATGCCAATAAGGTAACGACAACTGCCTCTGACCCTTCAACTTCATCTATTCTAATTATTGACACTTCCCCCATCCCTACTCCCCAACCCGCACCCCCTTCCCCAACACTGGAACCTAACCCCATCAATGATTCCTCTGAACCTCTCCCTCCTGATCTCAGAACCATGATCAACAACCTTCCTTTCACCCAAAAACCACCAAAATATCCTTCCCACCCCCTCGTTGTGAACTCAATTTCACCGAGCAAAAAGAATTCAGAGATTTCCTCTATGATTCAGATACTGAATGCAACAAAAAACATAAGAAAAAGAGAGACACCATGGACAGATGGACTCTTCATCCTTCAAACCTTCCTTGAGTCCCTCTGTCACACGCAAGATTTCTTACCTCACAAAATCCCTTAGCACTACTCCCCCTACTCCTTTTCCTGAAACTCCCCCACAAGGCCATGCTAAAAACACTCACCTCCTCCCCAAATCCAACATGGTCACTGGATTCCAAGCTCGTGCCTCCTTAGCACTAAATTCTCAACTACCCTTCCCCTTATGAATCTTCTCTCCTGGAACACTCATGGACTCACCTCCTCGTCTTCATCAACTCACTCTTCATCACAAAATTAATCTCAACCCACTGAAAACAACCTAACCAATTGGCAAGAAGCCAAAGCCAGACTGACAAAATGCTACATCAATGAGGAGTACTAGAGGCAAAAGGCGAACATCAAATGGATCGCTAAAGGCGACGCTAACACTTCTTTTTTCATGCAGCTTGCAGGTCTAGATGGCGTAAACAAAGAATCAATTCCATCACTAATGATGAGGGAAAAGCACTAACTGAATCAGGCTCCATTGTTAAGGAAGGGAGGAAATTCTATGCTGCTCTTTTTGAGCACAAGGCAACATCCGGACATGAATACTTCACCAACAACATTCCCAAACTTGTCCAAAATTCCCATAATGAAAGCTTCTGCACCCTACCAGCATTGAGGAGGTCAAACATGCTATCTGGTTAGTGCAGTTCAGGAATATTTCCTGGGCATATCTCCCCCAAAAGCTATGAGCATGTCTCATGTTATCCTCATCCCTAAACCTGTCCATCCTGCGAAATTCGGAGACTACAGGCCTATATCCCTTACCAAATTTATCTCTAAAGCTGTCACTAGGATCCTTGCCACTCATTTGCGCTCCTTCCTTAACCTCCTTATCTCAGATGAACAAGGTGGCTTCGTTAAGGGGAGAGATATCCAGGATCATATCCTCCTGGCCCGTGAAATCTTCCACCATATCAAACGTGATAAAGTTCATGGAGGCAACGTTGCAATGAAGCTGGATCTCACAAAAGCATTTGATAATATCTCTTGGGAGTTAATCACCAACATCCTCACTGCATTTGGATTCAGCAACTTCTCGACCAAACTAATCAAGAACTCCATCCACAATAATCACGTCTCCATCATGATTAATGGTGACCTAACCCCTTCATTCCAGCCTAAAAGGGGTGTCAAACAAGGTGACCTATCCCCATTAATCTTCATATTGGCAATGGAAGGATTCACCAGAACCCTCAACTCCCTCTATAGAAACAAAAAGCTCATCCCTCTTTCCACAGGATGTCATACCACCTTCAATCACCTTACCTTTGCAGAAAATATTCTAATATTCACCAATGGCAGTGTCTCTAACCTTGTCAAGCATTAAGAAGTTCCTGGAAGCCTTCCAAGAAGCCTCTGGCCTGGAGTTCAACACTTCAAAATGCAGTATGATCCCAGGCAAATCAGGCGCCAATGTCTCCAGGCGTCAAAGCCTCATCCTTAATGTACCTATTATACCCTTCCCATTGATTACTTGGGTGTCCCAATTTATGTAGGAATCAATCGCCTTCCTTATTGCATGAAATTGCTCTCCAAATTCGACCAGAAGCTCAGCAGCTGGAGATTGAACAACCTTTCAAAAGCTGGCAGACTTGTTCTCCTTAAACATGTCCTCAACACCTTGCCCCTGCATCATATTGGCTCCTCCACCCTAAAGCGTTATACAGCTAATCAACACTAAGCTAAGTCATTTCTTTTGGGGAGCCAACAAGGCAATGTGGGTTGCTTGGGACACCATTTGCACCCCAAAGGAAGGAGGTCTTGATATACCCAGCCTGGAAATCCTACAAAAAGCATACGGCTGTAAGCTTTGGTGGAAATTTAAAACACAAAACTCCCCTTGGGCACAATATTTGAGAAAGGTCTATCAAAGGGAAGGCACTTTCACCTCTGCGATCATCAACTCACCTGTCTGGAAACGGATATGTGCTCAACATGCACTCTGTGAAGAACACTATAACCCGGACGAAGCCCCTCCCTGGGACCTTGATATGGAAGGTAAATTCTCCACCAAAAGGGTCTAAAATGCTCTTAGTAATCATGACACTTCATGCATCACCCACTTCCTCCCTTTGCAAAAATCACAAATCCCCAACGTACCCCTTTTCCTTTGGCAAACCCTACACAAAGCAACTCCTTTCCCCAACATACTAATGTTGTGCAAGGAATCCTCCCAAGTCTGGAACCACTACACCAATATACTAGGAGGCCCTTATGTTATGAACTCCAGTCTTACCCACAATCTCCTCAACTGGTGGCTTTCCTCACCCAAGGAAGACCCACATAACCAGCTCAACCATCTCAAGCAGGTCACCCCAAGCATCATCACTTGGACCGTTTGGAAAACCTACAACTCTTGCACCCAAGAAGGAACCCCCTTCCGGCAAGAAACCATTACTCATACCATCAATCATCTCCTCTCTAATTGGTGTGACTCTCACGCAAAACTCTTCACTCCAAAAATCTTCAGGAGAACTGGCACTAAACCCTTCAAACTGGTACGATGGATCCTCCGTGAAAAATACAAACTCAAGCTAAACATTGATGGTAGCGCAGGTAGACACGCTTATGGGGGAGGAGCAGTCCTGCGCAATCATATGGGCGACATCCTGATGGCAATGGCCTTCCCCCTCTCCCATGGCGATGCTATGCAGATTGAAACTCTAGCAATGAACTATACTCTATCTTTCAAAACCAACAACATCATTGTTGAAATCGATTGCCTCGGTCTCCTCAACTTCCTCTCCTCATGCACCAACGATGACCTCCTCCTCCATATCAAAGAGAAGGTTTACAGCAGGAACCTTCAACTTCATCACACCCTACGTGAGGCACCGGAGCTGCCAATGCCTAGACCTGGCAAATCAGAACCGGAACCGATTACCCGAACCGAAGTATCCAAAACCGAAACCGAAATGATCCAAAAAATGAAGACCTGATCTATAACCAAAAACCCGAAATGATCCGAACCGAACCAATACCGAACAAAATAATAATTCATATCCGATTTAAATCCGAAACCGACCATATCCAAACTGACCCGAAACCGATTAGATCCAAAATGGATAATACCCGAAAGGGCCAAAACTCAAAAAACCCAAAACCGATTAGATCCAAAACTGATAATATGCGAAACCGATTAGAACTAAAACCGTTAAAATCCAAAACTGTGTTTGCATTTGAATAAGCATGCTATATTTTTTAAATTTTTACTTTACCATATGAACTAATTATATTACTTGTCCATTCCCTCATAAAATAGATTATCATCTTTTTTAAAAATTACAAAATCTCATGTCTTAAATAATTTATTATACTTAGAAATTGAAAAAAAGTTATACATATAAAATATGGGATGAATACTGTGAGCCAACTATTTTGTTATTAACAAAAGTAAAGGTAATAAAATATTTGAAAAACAACGTCAAGCATCAGTTGAATGAAATTAGGTCTGAGAGTTGAATGGTGGAGTAAGAAAAGTGTTAAGATTAAGGAGGGAAAGTGAAAAAGAGTGGGGAAACTTTGAGCTTTAGGAGGGAAGATTAGACACGAAAAATGAAGTCATTGATTAGATATTATGTTAAAAATACAGTACTAATTTCAGTTCTAAGTTACAAAATCTAATTAAAACAATCTTATTTTGAAAAAAAACTCCTTCCATCTCAAGAAGAATGCTAAATAACACAAAACAAAAAAATTTTGAGTTTTTTTATTAAAACTAAATTTTAAAATCAATTTAATTATATTAATTTTATATCATAATTAAATATAATTTTTCATAATTTGTAGTCCAAATTTGTAAAATATGATTAAAAAGTCAAAAAAGAAAGTTTACTTAGGGTAGAGATAGTATAATTAGAAAAAATATAAAATAATATGAGGTGTTGAATTGATAATAGAGTGATAATTGTGATAAAAACAAATGAATTTAACATGGATAATTAAATTTTTATTAGATAATAATAAATATCCAAAATGTATTTGATCGAAATATATCCGAACTGAAACATATCCAAAATCGAAATATATCCAAACCGAACTAGATCCAAAATCGAAATATATCCAATCCAAATTGTATTCGAACAAAAAACTATCCAAACCGATTAATATCTGAATTATATCTTAATTGACTCGAAACCGAACCGAGACCAAAAAATGTATAAAACCGAATCAAATCCAAACCGGAATTAAACCGAACCGACTATAACATACATCCGAAAGATATCCAAACCTAAAAAATCCAATCCGGAACCGATCCAGTTAAACCGATTGTCCCCTCTACCATTGCCCTGGCAAAATTGGGAACGACCCTCACTCATTGTATTTTCTTTCACAGCATGAACTCCCTCCCCCCTCTAATTCGGAGCATTTTGTATATGGATCCTATTGTACCCTTCATTCGCACTTTTTAATACAATAAAAACCCTCCTTTTTAATACACACACAGATATATATATATATATATATATATATATACACACACACATATATACATATATATATACAAATATACATATACATACATATATATATACATGTATATATACATACATACATACATACATATATATATATATATATATGATTGTGGGGTCCCATAAAAGGTCATCAAGAGTTTACCTTCTGATAAGCAAATATTGCATCAGCACTCTGAACACTGTTAGCCTGTGTTGCACCAAGCTTATTCCAAAGGGAATAGTCTCGTGGTTTGAGTTTCAAAGCAGTCTTAAATGATTCTATAGCTTTATCATACTCCCTTGACAAGTTGTATAATACTCCAAGTACTATATGTACATCAGCATCCTCAGGAGCCATTTTAGCAGCATCATTAAATAATCCAGCAACCTGTATGTGCCACACAATAAAAACCAGAAAGCATATGAAAATTAAAAAGGCACAAAGGACTATGGGTTCAAGTACATTTTAAGATAAAGAAAAGTTTAAACAACCAGCATTACATCAGCATAATATAGAGAATCAGGTGGATCTGCAGGGGCAATGCTTCCGTACTTAGGGTGATTGCGTAACCAACTGTACAAATACTTCAATGCAGGTGCTTGCTCCAGTTCTGGTCATTTTAAGATCACAGAATTACTGAGTTCTCTAATTTTCTCCATAGCATTCATTGCTAGGAAGAATGTAACAAATACAGTCCCTCTGTCCCAAGTATGACACATTTGGCCATTTGGGTGTTCCATGGTTTAAAAGTAAATATAGGGGATGAATGTTGTCTTACAATCTTAAGCTTTTAAAAAGGCGAGAAGTAAGACCTAATGCGGGGTAAAAGTTGAGAGGATAGTGTGAAAGTAACAGGTTAGTGAAGTCTAAATCAGGGAAGTGAACATAATTTGGAATGAGCTTTATGTGTAACAATATGGGACAGAGGGAGAGGGACTATCATAATTGCCATTCATATTCTAGTCGTACTGTCTTCATAACTCACCATTTGTATGGCTCACCCCAAGTGCAAGGAGAACTTCCAAGTTCATAGGATCTGCTTCATGTGCACGCATCATGGCTGCAATAGCCTGTGACAGGATAATAAACCAAAAAGAATACAAAACTTTCACTATAACAGGCTAACAGCTAAAGCTTGTATTAATGTTGTATCCCCTAGTACTACACCTGATCCTCAAATCCTTAAACAAATCAGTGGAATCATGTCTAAGTGTTACGATCCTTTCTGGAATGAATTCTCCAACCCCAAACCATATTACTTAACCCTGACAACCTTGAGCCTATCTCCATCCTAAAAAGAGCCGTATACCCTTCCCAGACTACCCCCACTCCCTACTTGAATCACTCCATCAAAATAACACATTTTGTGCCCAAAAAAAAACCATAAGTCAATTTCCTTTTCATTTCCCTAAGCTAGGGCCGAAACACACCAAGCCAAACAACCATATTTCATCACCCAACATCCCACAAACATTGTCCCCCCCTTGTCCCCTAGTACAACCGAAATAACAAGCACAACAAGCCAAGGGATATTTTTGATTACTTTGACCTTTAAACCACCATAAAAGCCACCCTATAAAAGCCATATTTCTCACACCCCACTGTCCCCCACTATGGCAGAATGAATCACTCCCCAACCACCAAATATTCACCTCACTAGCCAAGCCAAAATACCCAACACATCACCCATCCATTTTGCCCTCTAATATGGCCGAAAATCCCCTTCCATTCATGAATATTCATTCATGAATCCCTGTCCCCATTTTCCCTGATTTTATTCCATGAAAGGACTCAAGCACATGACTGCATTTTCTAGGATTTGTGGAAGAAATAGCTTAGTATTTTCCTTTGTATGAGTGCCTTTAAATTTCGGCCATAGGCCTATTGTAATGCTCAGATTCTTATTCTTCATTTCAAGATAGAAATACACTGGTTGTATTCTGTTTTCAAATCCTAATTTCTATATCTTAAGGTTGGTTTCCTTAAGTGTGAGTGTTAGGTTCTAGTTATTTAATTGAGTGTGTAATATCTTAATTAAATTCTAGACTCAAACCCCAAGTGAGGATAAGAGTGTGTTATATCTCTTAAAACCTACTTGGTTTTTATCCCTTTTCCCCTCTTATTTTCCCTTCCAAATTTTCGGCCCTCCTAAAAAGCACAACCAGTATCCCCCTTTTTCTCCCCTATTCTTATGCCTTTAAACCATCTTAAAAATCAACCCTTCATCCTCCTCCATATACTCGACCAGTCCACTCCCCTCCCTTTCCAAACCCAAGCTTAAATATATCAATTAAACTGACCCAAAGTTTCGACAACCCCAACCTTGCCCAACTCAAAAGTAGAGAGGCTGTTTACAAGAGACCCTCGGCTCAAACAGCACGTAAGAAAAAAGATAGCAGAGGGCAAATATAGCAGATATAGCATAAAGCACACAGAGGCAAAGAACAAACTAATCAAATGAAGCAAAAACATGGAAAGCAAAGAGCAAAACGCATACAAAGCACACAACAAGAGCATAAACTACCACTTAGCCCAAAGCGCCTATCCGACTACCCTAATCTTAGTTCTCCAGATGCTCTGGACCATATCCTCAACAAGGGCAAGAAGTCCTAGATCCCGTCTAATCACCTCCTTCCAATTCCTCCTAGGTCTACACCTTCCTCTACTCCCCCAACCAACGCAAGCCTCTCGCATCTCACGATGTGAATGTAAATCTATAATATCAGTTTTGCAATGGGACATGACTATAGCCAATATCTCAAATCATATGTCATCTCATTGTATTTCACATTCAAATTGATATGACATATGGTTATCTGGTTTTGGACTATCATCGTATTATTCCTTATTTCAAATAAGCATCTAGCATTACACTTTAGTGTTGTAGAAAAATAGCTCTAAGTATGGTTGTATGGTAGAATCTAGAAGTATGGCATCACTCTTATGATGAAACCTGTTAAGGGCATTGCTGATTGCCCAGGTCCAAGGTCTTGGAGAGATACCTATCATAGATGAGAAAGAACCCCTCCCTAGCCCATGGTTGAAGAGGAAGAACTTCAGAATTCAGATATTTTATTCCATGACTAATTAGGATTTAGGAAGATCTATTAAATTGCTTCAATAATAATTTTTTAATAAATCTAAGTATAAATAGGCAAAACGTCACAAGAAGAGTCCTGCCCTAACCATATTAGGAAGCATAAATCCTTATTAGGCAACCTGTAGGAATATAAAATAGCAATACTAGTCACGAAGCCAAACATTTCATTTTTCAGTGTACTCATTCAATTCCTAGATCAACCATATAATGATCATTGGGAATTGGGATGCTCCTAAATGAATTCTACTGTACATCAAGAAAACATCAAGGCAAGGATTACTCTATGAAGCCAACGGCCAGAGCAATACTCTGTGATATTGTGATGTGATAGGGCAGCTTATCTGATACATAAACGATCCACATTGTATTGCATTTTGGTTGGTGGAAACTTAATATGGAGTATTTTGGAGGAAGGCAAAACAAGAAATGTGGCAGATCAAGGGCAGAGGCAGAATACCAACAAATGGGAGAAAAGAACCATTTCAGTTAATGCATGATAATCAAGTAGCAATACATGTTGCATCAATTCAATATTCCACTAGAGGATCAAGCACAATGCAGTTTATTGTCGCCACTTTATCAGAAAAAAAGAAGATTGTACCCGGACAAATTGCTACTCAGTATTCAGCACAGATGAGTAGCTTTCAAACATCTTGACAAAGTCACCTAGAGGACCTAGAGTAAAATACATTTGTAACAAACTTGGAGCATATGATCTATATGCTCCATCTTGAGGGGGTACGGAAATATGACATCATCATAAACCTCATCACATATGACATCATCACATGTCATACTCTTGTATCCAATAGTGATATGGAATAATCTATCAAATACACATTTATTCCCATTTTTCACAGTTTTGAATTATTTCATGCTCCCTCTGTCAAACATTCCTGATTGCTTTTGGCACGATGTTTAAGAAGGATGAAACTGTGGTTGATATTCATGCAGAGGAGAGAAATAATATGAACCACATTAATTCTTTCCTCAAAAGAAAATGGGAAATTTATTGTGTACTTCCAAAAAAAAGGAAAATGAGAACTTAATTTTGGTCAAAGGGAGTGTTTAAAAAAATTGTGTAGCCATGCCATCAAAATCATACAAAGTTCTCCACTGCTCCATAAAACAAGTACATGGCAGCCTAGGGGATGCTTAACAAATCTTATGTTAACACACCCCAATAAAACAAGGTTTCTTATTGAGCTGTGAAAGAACTATCATATGATGGTTGATCATTGATGGATAGCATGTGCTCTCAGTTACCACATTCCCACCAACCACCATAGTTTTGAGCACATCACTGCACATGTCATACTCACTCCATGTCTTCTCATTAACAGGATGTCTATTCTCAATGATGATGTCTCTTATTTTATGTTATTCCCTACCAACGAGTTGTTTCCTTTCCCAATCAAGTATTTAGTTTTGTTTGTTTTCTTGGTACTTGGTGCAAGGTCTGCGTACACACACCCTCCCCAGACCCTACTTGCGTGGGATCCAACTTGGTTGTTGTTGTTGTTGTTGTTGTTGTTGTTTTCTTCATGACAGCACTAGGACAACCAAAAATATCAGTCTGATCTATCAAGTGTTTCTTTCTTGGGCATTCTCGTCTTCATAAGGGATATTGGTGTTATTCTCAGTTTGTAAAAGACATATTTTTGGGCAAATATCACATGCAGTGAGTCATTCTTTTACTATATACTATCTACATACTAAACATGACATGTCATGTTTAGTCCAACACATAGATTTCAGTATACCTTTAGGCAACCAATCGAGCTTCCAAGGAATCAATGTTACCATCAGGACAAAGTTGCTTGACCATCTATGTATAAATGCAATGGCATTCTACCATAATCTTATGAAGTTGGGAGTTAACGTGCTTATAACCCGCTCAGAAGAGCCAGCTATGTTCAGTCAACAACGTTGCCTCCACCCCAGATTTGGACGTCTCATAAGTATTTTGTTGGATTGACATATCAAAAGGTGTGAGGAAAATAAAAATTTCAAACAACTACACGACGATAGCTAAGAAAAATGTATATGGGGTGATTGTTTGCAGTAGAACGTGAACCGTTTTCCTAAGAGTAATTAAAAAATCTGCGGAGAGTGAAAAGTGTTAGATCTGCAGTAGATAGAGAGAAGACTAGTGTTCTAACACTAGCTTGTACTACTTTGTGATTAAAAAAACCATCTTAAGCCATAGTATTCAACCGATTGGAAAAGACAGTGGGAAATAGTTAGCCCAAAGGTAACCACTAATTGCGGTGTTGATCATACAAGATAAGCCCTATAAATTACTTTTCATTTATAAAAAAATTCTATAATGTCATCTTATCCCGATTATGAAAGGTTCCTTAACTAAGATTTGTAGACAGTCCCACTTTCCATTGAGTAACTTGTTGGTGAATCTATTATCATCACTAAGGTTTGGAAGGTTAGCATGAGTCTACCAGTTGTTAATCACTTTATCTTTTTAAGTACACCTTAGTCTGATCTTTGCTCTTTGCTACTCCCTTTTTCGTGCTATGTGATTTAGGTGCTCAACTTGTTGCCTGTGTTACTTGAGCTAGGGGTTTCTTGGAAACGGCCTCCCTACATTGGAGTAGGGGCAAGGTCTGCGTACACACACCCTCCCCACACCCTACCCTGGTGAGATTCAACTTGGTTGTTGTTATTGTATGTTATTTTGCATGAACTTATGGTGAGGATTAATATTATACATTTAATTGGCAATACACGTTTAATGCTACTGACCTTAATTAATTGGATTAAGGTGTTGATAAAGACGATGACAAAGAGTTTACAAGTTAAGACTAAAAGTAGGTGTTTCTATGTGCTTATAAGCTAGTCAAAACTGCTTATAAGCTGTTTTTAACTTATAAGTCAGCAGATGATGTGTTTCTTTGTGCTTATAAGCTGACTTATAAGCAACTTATAAGCCAGAAAAAATAAGTAGGTCTTACTTATTTTTAAGTCAGTTTCGTTTCTCTGTTTTGACCAGATTACTTACAAAACTATCCCTCACCTATTAGGCTATTATGAATATCCCCAAATGACTTGTATGTCATTTAAGTCATTTTATCTACACTAAAGTATTTTTAACTTATAAGCAGCTTATAAGTTAAAAATTGCTTGTAAGTAATAAGTCAATGAGCACCCGCATAGAGAAACACCCACTATATTTCAACTCACTGTCACTGGCCACTGGGATCCACTGGATGAAGGTAGTGGTGGTGATGATAACAACAACAACAACCTAGTTGAATTCCACAAGAATAGGGTGTGGGAAGTGTGTGTGTAGGCACACCTTACCCCTACTCAAAAGTAGAGGCTGTTTCCAAAGAGACTCTCGGCTCAGCGTTGAAAGTTGCATTAATTGACTAACTGTTACTTCATTAATCAAAGAAGCGCAAACAATTTAGAGATCCATTTTGCTTTATTCCACCACACACCAAAGTCAAAAAATTGTAATTTTTGGCTCTATCGGAGATGATGGTGACGATGATGTGTGTTAGAGTATATAACAATCATTCCTAGGCCACAAACACAAGCTTGAGTTTTTGTTTGAGTTGGTTCCTTGACATGGTATCGGAGCCTTGATAACCAAGAGGTCACGAGTTCGAAACTCATGCCACCCAGTTTAAAAAAAAATAAGGTTTCACGTGCAAGGCTCAAAGAGGTCACGTCTGCACGTGAGTAGGGGTGTTCATTCGGTAAAACCGTACCGAACCGAACCGAAAATTCGGTTATTTATTTTCTGTACCGAATACCGAACCGAAATTAACTTAATTACCAAAAACCGAAAAAAGGGACTTTGAGCACATAGACGAGTGAACAAACGGGGAAATGAACTGTGAACATCCTAATTTCGTACATGAAATGTGAACGAATATACAAAAAAACTGGAAAAAAAAACATAAATAAAAGCAAATTAGGCCATTAGGGTAAGCAGATGCAACAAACCAAATAGGGAACTGAGTCGCCAGACGGAGGGGATGAAGATGGCCGCGCGATCGATCGGATGAAGAAGCCAGCGCCAAAGAGCCGAAGATCTCCCTGCCGGCTGACTTTTGCGAAGAGTCGAAGAAGTCCTTACTGCCGGCCTTCCATCCAATTGATCGAAAAAACATAGAAAAAGGAAACCTAGGTTTAATTTAGAAGTGGGCTGCATATTCATTTTTTTAAAACTGGGCTGGATATTTGTAATGGGTTGGGTAGAACTATAAAAAAATTTTAATTATTTCGGTATTCGGTTTTTACCGAAATACCGACACAAAAATTATTACCGAACCGAAAACCGAATTTCTTAAAAACTTATAACCGAATACCGAATCAAATTATTTGGTTCGGTTTCGGTACGTACCAAAGTCTTCGGTTTCGGTACGGTTCGGTCGGTTTACCGAAATGTGCTCACCCCTACACGTGAGGGGGCGTGTTAGAGTACATAACAATCATTCCTGGGCCACAACCACAAGCTTGAGCTTTTGATTGAGTTGGTTCCTTGACAATGTGAAAATAAAATCATCACATGTTCCTAAAGCTCAATCAAATGGAAAGCTGAAAACTGAAACCTCATACACATCCCTAGAAGTCTAGAACTCAAGTGATTCAAGGCATGTTATTAACCTGTTGATCGTCATCATTTTCAGCTTGTGCTACGCCCAGTAATCTCCAACCTTCAGCATTTTCAGGGTTCTTTAAGACTTCAGCCTCCAAAGCAAGAACTGCTTCACTTAAAAGCCCCTTCCGAAATAGTTCTTGTCCTTCTTTGAGAGGATAAGGATGGCCAACGTATGGGTTTAAATCAGAGAACTCATAAATCCCCCTTGATCTTTCTGATGGCTGCTTCAATGAAGCTCGCTCAGTCAAGTACCTGTCCAGATAATAAGAATTGCAGGAGAATACTCTCAAGGTAGCACTTAAAGAAGAAAATTCAAATGAAAAGCAAGCAAAAATATTACAATAAAAACCTAAAAACTGAAGGGAATTATATTTAAGATGAAATCTAATAAATATCTTCAGTGCACACATTCATTATGTGTATATTGTTGTGTTAGTGTCATGAAGTTAGTGAAAAGTAATTCGCAATTCTAATAAGGAATGTGAAGTGTTTAATATAAAACAATGTGTTCAAAAAAGTCCAATACAGTTGTATTATATTTAATAACCGTGTATCACTGCCTCATTTGAGCCTTATCTATAGCTGCATGACAACTAATTGGTATGTTCGGAGATACTGTCCTCCAATCTTGATGGTAAAAAAGTGAATAAGAAACCTCCTTGTAAGTGTTATTAATGCAAAAAAGTGTTGTCCTTATTTCAACACTTCAAATGCAAAAAGTGTTTGTTGTCCTAAGTTTCAGAAAGTGCTTGGAAGCATGGCATTCAATGAGCAAGGATTACAGAACATCAAATGCAAATATTGAGAGGTGTTAACAGAGAATCTACTGTTTTTGACATCATTTAGACTAGGGACAGCCCAAAAAAGAAATATTGGATGAAAACACCAGCACAAAGGGAGTAGTTAACAAGTACTAATATATAGGTCAGCAATAGCCATATTGTCACTCAAATGGCCGCCCAATCGATTAGGAGATGTGAATGTTTGTTGGAACCTTGCAGCAGTAACAACCATGCCTACTGCTTAGTTAGCTAAAGCAAGCACTGAATCCTCGTGCAAACATTAACTTCGGCTATCAAGTGATACTGCTATTGCCGCATCAGTCTCGTGCACTTGCGGGTGCCGTAACAATGATTTCTAATGCTTAGTTAGCTAAAGGTATCACTGAGTCCTTGTGGGAGCAATGACGTAAACTATCCCGAGATGCTTTTAGTACACATCAGTCTCATGCGCTTGTGGGACCATAACAGTCATGCATAATGCGTAGTTAGCTAAAGGAATCATTGAGTCCTTGTGGGAACAATAACTTTGGCCATCCCAAGATACTTTTATTACCCACCAGCCTCATGCACTTGGGGGATCTATCATTTGTTAAGAAATTATAATACAAATAATTCTTTTTTAGTTAGAAAGTCCAACACATCAATTATTTTAGGCCTCAATTTAGTAACTTCAGCATTCAACAACTTCTTGCTTTGTGTTCAAATGCACATTTACTCACGGGCACTCTATCTTATTTTGGTTAGTCCTGTGGTCTGTATAATGCATAATGAGATGACAAGAAAAAATATGAAGCCACATAACCTGCAGAATAGCCCAATTGCCCACAAGCAAAGTAAAAGAAAAGCATGATTCTTATTTAAAAAATCATAATTACTCACTCATCATAAGCATCGGCCCAGTTATCAGAAGTTTCGCCTATTACTCCTTCAGTAACCTGACGGCCAAATTCGTCCGCCCAGTCATTGACATTTAACTTTGAAAATTCATCAACCCACTCATCATTCAGCGATCCATGTTGCCCATTCTGAGCAGCAAACTCAGTTGCCCACTGATTTGGACCATGAGAGAACTTAAATCAGCATAGACATGCATTTCTACTTCATTATATATATGTGTGTGTGTGTGTGTGTACACACACACACACACACACACACACATATATATATATATGAGAGAGAGAGAGCCCTCTAAACAATACAATGAGACCAACTACATCCAAATGGAGATGGGTATGTATTCCACAACAAGGATAACAATCAATTCTTTTAGAGAACCAGCTACGACTAGGATATTATCCTAAGAGCAACTCCAATCATGGGGCATCTGAAGAGGTAAAATGCTTATAACTACCATTTTTACCTTTATTTCATAAATATTGCACTCCAATGAGAGAGGTATGTGAGGGGTAAAATACCTTCATCACTTCCAAAGAGGTAAATATACCTTCATCAAGAAGAAGAGGCAAAGGGAGGGAATAGATGGTTGGCAGGGGGCGGGTAGTAATGAAGAAGGAATTAATGACCAAAACCTAACATTTTGCAAGCAATAAATTAAGAAGCCATAATTTTGTGTTATAAAGTGTACTTCTTCATCAAATCTTCAGTACCCTTAATCTCTGTAAATTCCAAAAAAAAAACAATGGTACACCCTTTCTCAACTCTTCAGCATACAGGTCTAGTGTTTGGGGGAGTCACTGAGTTAGGTCTTGGAGAAGGAAAATTAGTTGGGGAGTTTCTTCTCTCTTTTATTTTTGAAATATTTATCAACTAATTCTTTTCCATTAATGTGTGCAGATGGATTTTTTCCCTCTTTTGCCTTTTGATTTACCTTCCCCCATTGGAGTTGCACACTTTTTGGGAAGGTAAACTTGATCACTTGGAGATATAAATGAGATATATACGTCTCAAATATACCTCCCACCATTGGAGTTGCTGTAATAAATATCTGGCTCAAACATCCCCAAAATTTCAGATTCTCTAATCTTTAAATGATAAAATCAAAGTGACACAAGATGAAAACCCCAAAGTCAAGCAGCATCAAAAAAAGAGTAAATTCCATAATTGGTCATTTATAACATGGGGATTTCCCTATTTAGTCCTATATTATAAAATATTACCCTAGCAATCTTTTTATAAGTATCTTTCCACAAACAGTCCTTTTTTTTATCTTCTATCATGTTGGTGTTAATTTAAGGGCTAAAAATGTAATTTCACAATGATAATATATCTTTCTTGTCATACACAATTTCAAAGGTCGTTCCTCATGCGTCATTTGTAAATTACAATCGCTTTCTACTAACACCATAGTCTACAAATGTGGTCTTTCATCGAAATTCTAGCCCACAATCATAGTCATTATTTTTATGTTATCCGTCTAACCAATACCAGAATACGTGACCGGACATACGATTGACATCAAATCATACTTTTAGGCTTTAAATTAACACCAGCATGGCAAAAGATTAAAACAAGGACCATTGGTGGAAAAGCACCCATAAAAGGACTACGGAGATAATATTTGATAATAGATGACTAAATATGGAAATTCCTTGCTATAAAGGACCAATTATGGAATTTACTCAAAAACAACAAATTGTATGCATACCATCTCTTGGTTGAACTGGTCAGACCATGTTTGCTCCCCACTAATTTGTTGTTCATATTCTCCAACCCAATCCCCAGGGGCAGGTACAGCTGCTTTAATTTGGTTGTCCTCAATGCTAATTTCACCACGGCTCATCTTCGATACAAATTGGAGAAATCTTGAATTCTATGTGTAAAAAATTATTTTAAAAAAATTAGAAGACGGATGATATTCAAATTATGAAAGTAGACTCTGCTAATTATCAGATAATTAGAATGCCCAAATATTACTTATATATATATATATACACACACACACACCACGGTTCATGTGACATTGGAGCTCAATGAGGACACAATGCAACGAGGACCTCACCAAATTAGGTGAGGGAGGATGTCATAACCCTTTTGTCTAAACATCAAAATTGGAGGTTTTCTTTTTGTTGTACAAATAAGTCCATTGAGTTATTTAAAACCTTATAAGGGAGTCTAGAATGAGTTGGAAAAGTATAGATACTTGAATATTTTAGAATATAGATATTTTTATGAAGTGTTCTAGCGATTGCCAAAGACTTGTGCCTTCAAAAAAACTCACATGTTTCCTTAGCTTTGTTTTCCCTCAGAGTAACTAAGTGACTAAGTCAACCTCACTATTGTAGTGTGAGCTAAGTGATTGGCTATGAAGGTAAGTATGTAGGTAGGACTGTAGGAGAACTCTTAGAGTTAGAGAGAGAGTCGTGAATGCTAGATATCGTAAATTATTTGAAGCTTAGTTGATTACAAATCAAGGTCTTCGTGGACCGTGGCTATTTATACCCACCCTTAATGGTCCATATTTGTTGTTGTACACACGCACGCACCTAGACACATATATGCACACCCACACAACAATTAATGTCTTCACAAAATATAGACATTTGACTAGTAACAAGAACATATCATGTAGCTAGTGTATCACCATTCAATAAAAACATATAGTTCCAACAATCACACACACTGCCAGGACACTAAAAATAGGCCTTTCATGAGAATATTTTGTTTGGTGATTTACTGTAAGTCAAAACTAAGAGAATCTAGAAACTTACATGTAAAAAGAAATCGTCACAATTAATACTGATCACAGAAGCGTAAAAACAAGTAATCCAAGTCACATCAAAAGAACCTGAAATTTGGGATCTCTATTTTGAGCTAATGTATGAGCTAGCATGCGTGTTTGCTCCATTGCAGCTAAGCTTGGGGCATTTGCACCTCTCATTTGATCAATCATTCCTAGTTGGGATCGCTCCTGCAGAGGTTGCATTAATAATGTTACCCAACATAGCTAAATATATAAATTACACGTGCAAACACGAGGGAGTGAAAGGCAGAAGCAACAGATCAACTAAAGATGAAAAGAATTTCAGTTACTCTATTATGTAAATTTTGTAAACTAAAAAGTACAATTGATGTGCCTAATAGTAATGCTTGTTTAGAATAACATCTATTTGACTCCTCATTTGACTGCACACTTTTTTAAGAAAGTATAAACTTGTATGGTTGAGATTCTTTAAAGAGAAAAAGAATTTCAACCACCAATCCTTTCTTAAAAGAAAAGACAATATACTTTTGGGAAAGACCAAAAATGAAATTATGAAGATGAAAAAAGACAGAATGAGTAATATTTTACGCTAACATGGCCTCTCATAGTTCAACCTAAACAAGTAGTGTTGATTGAAGATCAAATCACAATCAGTAAACCACGTCAATTTACAACTGATGATACTGCCTTACTTGCTCAAACTCAGAAGCCCATCCATTAACACCATGTTGTTGTTCAAATGAATGAACCCATGAACTCGGGTCTGTTTCCATTTTATGTTTCCTAAACTCTGCAACCCATCCATCTGAAACTTGATGCACTGGTTTCGCACTTTGTGACTCATTCCAATAATCTTCAAGCTCCACCAGCCGTCCGGGCATAGGGCCTCTTGCCCTAATATCAGTATCAATATCCAAAGAGCTCAACAGTGTATTAACCTGAATTAATGAAATGTCAACTTGTCTGTCAATAAAGTGAGATATCATGCAAATCAATTGCATCAAAACATTGGTATAAAGTTATGTAAAATAGACTGTCGCCTAAAAAAAATTTCAATGAACATGAGTAACTTTCTTTGTAATCTGTAATGTACTTTTTACACCCCCAACATTGTTAAGTTAGTAAGAAACAAATAAATGAACCATCATCAACCAATTGAAGGTGTACAACAACAACCCTGTTCAATCCCACTAAAGTGGAGTCTCGGGAGGGTGTGTGTACGCAGACCTTGCCCCTACTCGAAAGTAGAGAGGCTGTTCCCAAAAGATCCCCGACTCAAGCAGTACATATACTATAAATCACATACGACACATAAAGCAGAGAAAGCACAAAGAGGCAAAGAATAAACTAATGTTAACAAAGGAAAAGCACTGCAAGCTGAGAGCACCAAACTTACAAAGCACAAAACAAGTGCAGAAATTACCACCTAGCCCAACACGCCTACCCAACTACCCTAATCCTAGCTTTCCAAACTCTCCTATCTAAGGCCATATACTCAGTAGCGACAAGAAGTCCTATGTCTTGTCTAATCACCTCCTTCCCAGTTCCAATTCTTCTTAAGTCTACCCTTTCCCCTACTTCCATCCATCGATGTAAGCCTCTCACATCTAAGCAATCTGCCCTCTCATATGCTCAAACCACCTCAACCTAGCTTCTCGCAGGTGCCATGCCTACCCATCCTCGTATGTCCACCCATACCCCGCAGCATCTGCGGCCAGTTGACGCCAATGTTCAAATTTGTCATTTAGTCCCTCGCGGGTGTCGTCGATAAGCACAATATCGTCACCAGAGAGCATGCACCATGGGAGCTCCCTTCGAATTGGTATAACCCCACCTCTACAAAAAAAGGCTTAGAGACACCCTGATAGTCTTTACCCTAGTCCTTGCCCCGCTCTACATACCTCTGACTACACGAATGTATGCACTCGGAATCGCTCTCGACTCAAGGCACCTCCACGAGACCTCCCTCGGCTTAGCTTGCACTAGGATGGGTGCGGGTACATATAGAGACAGTAAAATTACAAGATGCAGGGATGGCAAAGATACAGCAAATAAAACATTAAAGTACTAAATATAGAATTAAAAATGTAAAAAAAAACAATACCTAATTAGTACTCGTATATAATAATTCAATGACAACTTTCAAAATTTAACAATAAAATACTTTGAATCCATATTCTTAAATTGTTCATTGTTATTATTAATAATTTGTTTGATAAAAAACAATAATAAAAGTAGTAAATACTACGGATTTGCAAATTCGATATTTTTGGGTACAATTTGCAAATAGGGTTGGAAGTCAAAAGTTAAAGGAAATCCTAATTTCAGTGGAGTCATTGCCTAACCCTAATCGGCTACTTATATGCACAAAAGAAAAAAAGTACTCCCTCTGTCCATGTATGATCTTCCCATTACGCGTTACGAGGCTTGACCGACTTTATTTAATTCAATTTAATTGATTATAGGAGTAAAATTTTAAAATAAAATTTATATAGTAATAAACTACATGAAAAGTTCTACAAAACTAGAGGTGACAAGACTATATTATTTTATGAAATGACTAGTAAAATTGAGTAAATAAAGTGAGTAAAGTTTGACCCTGTGAATAGTGTCTCGGAAGATCTATGGTGGACAGAGGGAGTACTTCGTAATTAGGGCACGGGCCCAAATTGTGGATTTGACCCAAATTCTTCCCATGCTTTGCCTTTTCGTCTCCTCAGGCTTAATTTGGCGAATCTTGTAAAACTACGACGGCTCTGGTGCATCTCCTGGGCGTCCCCGTCCCCGAGGCAGTTCTGCCACGCATGAACTGGTTCTCCAAAATGCACACCTAAAGATGTTTGCGGCTCAAAATATTTCTCACCTAATTTCCATATGAGTGAAGACCTAGCTGCTGCCTAGAAATTGGCTAAATGTTGTTTAATTTGTATTATGGTTGCCGCCTAGAAATAGAAATAGACAATTTTATTTGTTTTAATGTAAATTTCATGTTATTAATAAAAAAAAGTAAGAAACAATGATTAAATAGAAAGATAACATCAAATGTCACACATTGGAGTATATATCTATATTGACTTAATTTGTTCAAATCAAAAGTGTATAAAATTGGATCCCAAAAAAATTGTGTTAGGGAAAAACACATGAAATGAGCACGACCACATAAGCTGGTGACCAATTTTTTTATCCGACTTAGCTAAAAGTGTGGTACCTGCCTTTCACCACGGCTGATTTTTAGAACACCATACATAAACGTTGTTGCTCATCACATGTATGGTTGAGATTAGAAAAGATTTCACTCATTATTTAAAGTATGAGAAAAAAACTCAATGAGAAGCATATTACAATATTTGGCTCGCGAACGGAGGCAGTGACAAAAGCAAACCTGTGCATTTATGAAGTCTTCAGTTTTATCAGCAAAAAAATGTCGAGCCATTATAGTGCTGCGGTCTCTTATGCATTGCTTTTCACCCTGGGACAACCCTAATACAGGAAGTGAAGCAGCACGGAAAGGAATTCCACCATGGCTACTATTAACAAAAGAGTGCAAAAAGCTTGACAATACTATTTGAGGTGGTCCTGCATGATTAACAGGCAGAGCTTAGCAACTTAGCCAGCTATTTTCAGAAAAAAAGTCAAGATTTCATCTAGCCAGAGATTATTTTTAGACCCTGACAACGTTGAGTGAACATATATTAAATAGATTCTGCACAAAGCTATGCAAGAAGGCAATATATGCCAGATGGATGGGATGGATGGTTGGAGAAATTTTCCTTCAGTAATTGACGCCTTCAGTAATGGAAGGTTCGACATTTCCCTACTGTCTTGTAAACACACATAGTAAGAAACAAGTCATCAAGGCCCTCAACTTTTCAAACAAAAAATGATTTCAAATACCCCATACTTGTGGAGTAAACTAGTCTAATTTAAAGCTTATGATTCCAAAATTGTCGTCTATTCACTCCCAAATAAAGCAAATCAATAACTTACAAAGCGCATCCACATAACAACAGGACAAGTGGTATTTGAGTGTTACCATTCAACTGTGGTTGCAATAGAGAGTTGTCTAAAGAGACATTAGAGTGATCGAATTGATTCCTTTGTAGCCCATCCCATACATCTGCAAAGTAATTCTGGTCAGCAGTATGAAATCCTTGAAGGAATTCTGAACCCTGAAAGTTGAATTAACATTAGTTGATCATACCCAAATGCAAATATAGCCTTAACTGTGTGAATAAAAAATTGATAGATATTAACCTGCTGATTAGGTTGCAATTGACCATCAAACTCTAATCCTGGAAGAGTTGCCAATGGCTCTGGGGCACCAGCAACAAACTTGTTATCAAGTTGTGTAGTCACTGACGTAGGGATCTCCTTCAATCTTTCCTGCTCAGATAAATGATACGATTTATGTTTATTCACATTGATGATATTTACACCAACTTAAAAGTAACCTATAAATATACTTCAAATGCAGCATATTAACATACAGAGATTCGAAAAGTATGTTCTACGTGGTGGATGTGATAAGTCAATGCCAGTAAGAGTTCTTATGAAGAGCCAGATGTGAGGGTTCAAAAAACTACTTGCTTGCAAATAAAACAATACTATTTGAATATACAATATCCACTCAGATAAAGACATAAGTAACACATCAGACCATGGCAGCTCGTTAAAGTGAAACAAAATTCGCACAAAAACAATAAAATTGATTGAATTTGGATCAATAAGTAGATAAGCTGCTAAGGTCAGACATAACGAAGGTGAAATGAAACCTGAGTCTTAGATGAAGAGCCGATAAGAGCGTTGGCAAGAGCTCCGAGGGGATTGGATGAAGAAGATGAACCGGGCACGGCACAGGCTGCGCCACCAGTTACCAGGTCTCTCATCGCCATATTTTATGAACTCCAAGCTTTACAATCTCCTGCGGAGTCTTGATTCTTAAATGAAAGCTTGATTATATATAACCGAGGCAGGAGGACGTATGCTGTAGACGTCGGAGACGAATAGCCGTGCCGGTGCGAGTGGCTGACTATTTAAGCGCCCAGGCTGTCTCAGACATTGGTTCTCTTGGTTGAGCTCTAACCGCCGTTCTTTAGTTTACCAAAAAACGTCCTTCAGAAATTTAAAATTCACCATTTTTTTCTGCCCAGGCAAACCCATCTCAAAACTGCCGGTTCAGCCACCCTAAGAACCTTGACCGGACCAGATGGTACCGGACTGTGTAAAAAATCCAAAAATGTAGTTGTTATTTAAATATTGTAAACTGTGTAATACACGAACTGAGGAACAACTATATTTAATACCCTGACGGTTCAAAAAAAGCAACGAGGTAAAGAACCGTAAAGAAATCCTCGAAGAAGCTTATATCACTCACCTAAAAAAACTAATTACATATTTACATTAACATTTAAAAAAAGTTTATAACTTATTCCTCAAAACTAGGGCTTCCATTTGTGGTTGCATTCATGTAATGTTCAGAACTGAATTTGTACCCTGACTCTTGAGCTCGACGTCTTGCCAAGAGTCAATCTCAGTTGCAAACAAGTGTTTCAAGCGATTCAGCGCTAAGACAACTTCGGTAGTCGGTTAGAATGTTGCCGCCAGCACTGAATTCTTGTTCCACTGATACGGTTGATACCGGGACGAATAAAACTTGTCTTGCTAGCATTCCGAGACATGGGAACATGTGTTCGTTCCGCTTCCACCATGCGAGGACGTCAAACTCCACGTCTTCTTCGTAATCGCATGGAACCCTTTGGTACATAGCAAGTTCGTTGTGTGAGCTTACAGTTGTATCACCTGAACTCGTCGAAGGCTGACCACGCTTACCTTTTCTTGTCAAAAGCCCACCGAATATTCCTTTAAAACCTTTTTTTGCTTGGGGGCAGAGGAGGTGTTGTTTCTTCCGGTGCATTACCGTATATTCCTTGAAATTCTCTAAATAAAGCCTCAAAAAGATTAATAGCATTATCTCTTTCTTGTGCACATTCTATTAAATGGTTGTAGTAATAATTATTTTCATATAAAAAACAAGTGTAGTAATAGTCAATCAGAATTTTAAAATTTTCAATCTTAAAGCGAGGATTACACATAATACCAATTTTATAAATATCAAAAATGTACAAATAATAAGCACACCATTTATCCCTCATAGGAGAGACATAGGACTACAAATCAAGATCAACTAAACTTTCACGAAAACATGTTGCGATTGTAACACACTCTTTAAAAATCTATTTGTAGTGTGTTGGTAAACATGCGAGAAATTAAGAGTTGCATTATTAAAAACTTCTAATACGGCATTCAATTTTTCAACAATAACAGATTCATTCAGTGAAATCATAAAACTAAGTTCATTCCTAAGAAATTCAGCAAGCTCCTCTTTGTATGTACTATTCCATCTAATAGTGATATCTTTGGCAAATGTTATTGCTCTTCTATCCCTAGATTTATAGAATGACTTCCAAGATTTCATATTAATACGACTACCCCAAATCTTTTTAATTCCATTTCTAATATTCGTCAACCCCCCCTCCCCCATAGCTTCTAATCCTATTGAACACATAAATTTAAAACATGACAAACACACCTTTGATACAGAAATCTACCCATACTCGTAATAGGGGACAAATTTCTTTAAGTATAGGAATAGTAGCAGTATTATTAGTAGCATTATCAAAACCAAATACAAAAATACCTTTCTCGGCTTTTTGGCTAAGATCAAGTGTAGTATCTGTTCTTATCAGTTCAATATCTGATATATGGGTCATTGGTCCATACGATATTAACTCTATTTCTTTAAGGGGGAAGGCCCATCAAAGGCAGCTTGCTGTCTTGGGCTTTCAAGCATCGCCTTGGTCTTGCACCATTGGCCTGGCGCACCCCACCATTAAAAAAACAAATGCAAACACTTTATTAACTAAATTGTATTCTCGCAGAATACGCTCAAGCAATAGAAAAATATTTTTAGCAGTATGAGAATCATTGAAATCACGAAATGCAAGAGCACATTTATGCATAATCCAATCACTATCTATCCAATGACAAGTAATACCCATATAAGACAAATTATGATATGTTTCACTCCAAATATCAAAACAAATAGTAACACGAGAATCAAAATTGAGAAAAAAATTTGTCAAATTCATTTTTTCAAGTTTATATTGTCGAATAATTTCTCGCTTAATTGTTTTTCTTGAAAAACCTCTTGCTTGAGGGTTTAATGCATTTTGACAATAATCAATAAATCTAAGTTTTTCAGAAAACATGTATGGCAAATTTTCTTCACAAATCATTTCGGCCATTTTTTGTTTATTTTGCTCGTCGCTATAAGCAAAAAGGCCACCCTTACCCCTGTTGGCAAACCAAGAATTTTGGGTTTGCATTTCTGTTGTCCCTTCTTTTTCACCGCATACTTGGCGTACTCCACGGGGTGCCTCGCCCTTAAGTGTTTTTCCGGACCACCATAACCGCCGGAAATTTTTATTTTACTAACGGTGCCACAATAATTACGAGTTTCGAAAACTTCGCCATTTTTTGTTTCTTTTGAAAAATGACAAACAAATAAATCTGATTTTAATTTTTTTACCTTTCCCCGCACCTTGAGAGGTCTCGGACTCACCTGCCTCCTCGTCGACGTCAGTAGGATTGTTGTTCTGTAGTGTAGGCTCCACGACTATTTCTGCTTCATCAATGTCCTCGAATATATCTTCAAGAGTTTGAAGATTGGCGTCAGTTCTACCTCCTAAATAATGTTCAAGTTCTTGATCCGTCAAAGCGTCGCCCACAAATTGATCGGGGATAGTAGGGAAGGAAGGGACAAAGTGTCTTCCTTGAGAACCACGTGAGCTCGAACCGTCGGAGGTGGCTTTAGCTTTGCCTTTCCTCCAACTTCGGTTCACAACGGCCATATCCACGAACCTTCTACAAGACTCTCTCGACATTTTAATATATTTTTATTTTGATAAAAAAAGACTAAATTAAATATTTAAAATATTAATTATATAGTGATTTTCGAAATTATAATATTAATTTATAACAAATTAACAATATAATATATTAGTAAAATAATAGTGTATGAATAATGAATGTATTTATATATTATTATATAATATATTAATATATATTTATATTATTATATGAATATAAATTGTATACAGATTGAAGAAAAATATTAAGAATTAATAGAGAACTAGAGATGAAATGAAGAATAGTTTGAGAAATGAGAGATTGAGATTTGAGAGTTGAATGTGTGATATTTTAAAAAAATTAGAGTATATTTATAGTGTATAGGTGTATTATACCCCCTTCCCCTCAACGGCATTCTAGCCGTTAAAGGGGTCCCTCCCCCCACTAATGCTATCTTTTTTTTGCAGGTGGGCTGTAGGTCTGACAGGAGTGACAGCCAAAAGAATATATATATATATATATATATATATATATATATATATATATATATATATATATATATATATATATATATATATATATATATATATATATATATAATAGGGTACTGGAACAAGTACCGATACCGCCGGTGCCGATACCGGTATCGCCGGTACTGAATAACTGACACCGAAACTGGTACCGTGGGGGGTGCTATCGGTACCAGTTCCACGGAACTGGAGGGGCGGGTCGGTGGCCGGTGACGGTATGGGTACCAGCGATACCGTCGCCGGTAATTGTACTGAACCAGTATTGTGTCCAGGCCTATGTGTCAGTCCCAGAGATTCCTCAAGGTAGACTTACCTCAGCTGTAGTGTTGGATCAACACTAGTTAACATGTATTGCATGCCGGATCAGCCCGCTCTTGCTGTAGGATTCAAGGTTTGTTCAACCCAAGATATTAACAATTTACAAAGTGTTGGGTAAACACAAACAAGCACATAGCAGCCTAGCGTTGGATGCGAATATCCATACACTTACCATCATACAAACATACATGTCTTAATGTACATACACAACACAAGAGAAGGGACAACCTAAATAATCCAGTCAAGCGGTAGCAGTAACGATGTACCGTCACATAGTAGCTAGCAATCGTCAGATGGTATAACCTACTGCGACCATCACCTTATTCCCCACCATAGGCAGTACTGCATAGTCTGTGACGGTTGCATGGTACCGCCTGGCGATACCAGCCTACCGTCAATCGCGACAGGTCCTGATGCAATCAGTTCAGTTCGGAAATCGAACCATACAAACCCCAAATCCATCAATTTAGCATCCTAAAGAAGAGGCATACACATGTTAATTAATACAGGAACATAAAACACCAAACATACACCTAAATCATGCATTCTACCCATTGGTTGATGCATAAACTAAAAAGTCGCAAATTCAACAACCGTATAGGTTTTCTTGCGGGCAATGCAATCATACAACGACTACGAGCAAAGGTTTCAAACCTAATTGAATACTCTAACGTTAGGGTTCCACGTACTCACCTCAAAACTACGAAGATTAAACTACGACGAACAAAAACTCACGGGGACGAGGAGCGTGGCAACGGCTGAACCTCCTCCTCCTTCTTATTTTTCTTGTTATACTTCCTCTTCTTCTTCTTCTCCTTCTCTCGTTCTTCTCCTCGGATCTGTCTGGTCCTGCTGCTTGTGATTACACGAACAAACAGGGGAGGCATAAAAAAGGGTGAGGCGTGTTGGTCTATTTAAATAGCCTAGGGTTTCGTGCTCCGTAATTAAATAACATACCTCTGTAAAAATATACTTTTGAGCTAACTTGCTCCGAATTCGGATCCGTTTGTACCTTTGGATCCGTCTCATCGAATCCTACACAACGGTATAATATTTATAGTTAATTATCAATATTTCCAATTAACCCAGATCCATCTCAACAATTAGTTAATTATTTTTAATTAATTAATTCTTATAGGCCGTGTTTTAGGGCGTTATAAAAGCTATGTTCAAATCACACGAGACTACTTAAAAAAATCTTTCGGGCCTATTATTCTTGATATATTATAGATATGGAATCATAAGTTGGCCTCTAGGGCTCACTTATATTCAACAGTGAAGTACCGTATGATAGAAGCAAGTTACTGGCTCTTAGAAGCTAAGTACCACCACATGACCAAAACAATCTGTCAAGGACCACCCGGTACTGGCAACTGACTACCATTTGGTAGTATGTTGATACTGTATGAGGCTAGGTCACTATGGTACGGTTATCGTGAGACATGTTTTTCATATTAATCTGAATCAGTTTGTAACCACTTCAATTGTTATGTTTGACACATGATGATAATAGGAGGGTCTCTGCTCCCCTGATAGGCCACTGTTCGATATAATTGATTTTGCATGAATTATGATAAGAATTTGATTGAATTCAATGGTGATAAATTCTAAATGATGAGCTAATATTGAAAAGTAGGCTACATAGTATACCTAGGCGGTTAAATATCTACGTACGGGAGTCTACAACCTACCTAAGGGTCACCTTTGTAGGGGCTCCAACCCGCTATTGAAGATTTTTTTGGTTCCGAGCATTGGCATTGAGGAATCCGCTCGAGTGTTCATAACTCTAGCATGTTGAATTGAGCCTTAGCCATGATAGGTATAAGAGCAATGAATAAAAGGGTATGTTGAGAATGATTCTTGATTGACAATGTTGTGATTTGATACTTTGATCTTCTCGCATGATGTTATGTGATTGTATGTGGTTGTAGTATATTATTCAAGAAGTTGATTTAAGCATAGATATACTCTCACTCCGGTATGAAGTGAGCGTGTAATCTATGCTTGTCTTTGACTGCACACAAGTACTTAGTTAGAGTACCCTAGGAGGATAGTGAGACGGAAAGGGGATGTCTAGATGCAGACTAGTTTAAAACGTTTATAGTTTCACTATTTTAATGATGTGATATATTTTATTGAGCTTCCACACCATTTTGAATTATCTCCGATGAATAATTAAATTTGTTTTGAAACGTTGAATTTTAAAAAAAAAATTAAATTGTTTTTAAATAATTTGGTTTCCGAATACCAAATAAGTAACAATTCGGCTCGTTAACCTATTTATTCAGAGTATGTGAGTTGGGTGTCAGACTCACACCTCATGAGGTTGACATATTTCTTTATTGACCAAGATGAGCCGAAGACGTGCCTCGAGTACGAGGAATGGTGCAAGGCCATGCAATCTAAAATTGACAGTACTACTCATACCAACAAGATGCAACTTCTTTTGGTGAGTTCATAACTTAGAAATTTTGGAGTTAAGCGTGCTTGACTTGAAGCAATTCTAGGATGGTTGAACCTGTGGAAAGTTTTTAGGGCATGCACGAGTGTGACCAAAGTATGAGAGAAAAAGTTTTGTTAGTTTCAGCACATATGGCCAGGATGTATCTAAATGCTATCAAAGCAACCCTATAGCCCTGGCAGACTAGCAAGCTCAGTTCACTTAGCAAGATCTAAGGGCTTGTTATGCGTGGATGTTGCATTCACAAGTAGAGGTGAGTGTAAGACCCCGTGATGAAATGGGATGGATTGAGAAGAGCTCAAAAAAAGATAGTATTACTCATGCTAATTTAGAAACTATAGAGTTAATTGTGCCCAATCTAGAAAAAGTTTAGGATGTGTAACCCCCATAAGGTTTTCAGGCGACCCACGAGTGAGGCCAAAGTATTTTTGAAAGTATTGAGTTAGTTTTAAAGGTGGATGCACACGACGACTTTGAATAAAGACAATTATGAAAACGTGTACATAAGTTGAAGAAGTTAGAAAGAGATTATGACGGATTGAAAATACACTAAGTTGCATGAGAAACGAAGCCACAATTTTAGATGGTTTTGTAGCATTTGATTCCGACATTATTTCACTCTTCTTTGTTTTTTAAAAACTTAAACATCAAGCAACTTTAAAGGCGCTTTAGTGTTTTGTTACTTTCTAATTCTCTTTTTTAGAAATAATTTGATCTCTCAAGAATTGATCTAATCTGTTTTTAACTCGAGACTTAATTTGAAAATATTTGATTTTGAACAAATATTACTGATCAAACTCGTCCCACTAAAAATGGGTCAAACCTGACTGACCTCAAATTTGACCTAACAGACCATAGAACAAAACAAAATTTTATAATATACCCTCCGTCCCTAAATGATTTACACACTTTATTATTCAAAAATCATAAGAATATTTTCGTTGACTATTTGATGAAATAAAATATTCTTATTACCTTTTTTTTGTAAAACTTTTAATGTACTTTTTAAATAAAGAGTATGTAAGTTTTTTATATTTATATAACAATCTTTAAATAAAATGAATTGAAAAAATTTGAAATTTTACTTCATTTTACGTAAAGTGTAAGTGATTTAGGGACAAAGGAGTATCATTTTTTATATTTGATTGTTCTTAAATGTAAAATCCAGTTGTTATTATGAATCTAAAAATTCCACAAATAAAACTCACAATCCGTTGAATCGATTGAACCAATTACATTGGATTATGAATAAGTAATTCTTAACCCCAAATCCAAAGTAAAATCCGACTGACCTTTCAGTCAATTTAACCATTCAATCCGGTAGATTGTTCCGCCTTTTCCGATAAATAGTTCCCCTAATACGCATTATTAACGTCCCTTCCATCTTTTAGAGGTCATTCAACATACAATATTACGGAGTACAATCCAGTGTTCATCTTTTCTTAGAAAGATTGCAATTCATGAGAGCAAAGCAAAGCAAGCAAAATGGATCCGAACCCCAGCCACTTTCCGATTCTCTCATTTGTGATGTCCAAACTTCCAATGATCGGCGTTCGACCGGCCGCCGGTGCTGATGAATTTGACGTTGAGCAACCAAAGCCACAGTCGCCGCTGCCGCAGAAGCCCCATTTCGAGCTCACCGAGCGGATGCCCCACCTCACCGATCCGAAGGTTGTTGCAGCCATGCGTTTAGCGGTAGCTGACGTAGCGCAGGCGCGATCTATGCTCAAATCCTTGGGCGAACGCCCTGATCACGAGACAGTAGACACAGCAAAGATGAAGCTGTCTGAGATCGATGCTTTCCTGGCTAAAAAGCTTGAGGAGATCGTTCTGACATCGCAGCCACCAGAGGCGGATCAGCAGGATTGGAGGTCCAAGCTTGTGGAGAAGGAGGCTGATTGCCGCAAAGAGGCCGATAAGGAGAGGGAAATGTACAAGGCTGTGATTGCATTGGAGGAGATGCATGAATCGTATGCCAGACTGTTGAAAGAGGCAGAGAAGAGGTTGGAGAAAATTTATCAGGTGGCTGTTTCAGGGGGTGATGTGAACACAGTAGCACTGGAAGAAGCGGCTGATACGAATCCTGCTGTGGAAGTGGAAGTGAATGAAGAAATTATTTCTATTTTGCAGGAGGCATCAGTGAAAGGAATCGAGAAAGTCGATTTATCTCGTAAACAATTGACATTGCTACCTGAATCATTTGGCAGAATCCGCTCCTTGGTTGTGCTGAACTTGTCATATAATCAGCTTGAGGTAAGCCTTAGATGGGTGGCTTTTGACATCAATAAACTTAGATGGGACCTTTTATTTGTGTTGAATTAATGGTTGCAATTTTATGACTTTAGGTGATCTATTCCTAAATTTAAGCATATATTTTTGCATGTTAAGCTTCAAGTATGTGATTTAATGGGGGCTATTTAGCTCATTCGTACGTGGATGATTCACAATAGAAATATGATTTAGGAATAGATGATCTATCACTTTAGGTGATCTATTCCCATATTTAAATTTTCTTCTCTACTTATTGATAGTAGAATAAATACAATAGAAATCCATCACCTCCTTAACCAATTGCATATATACGTGATCTCCAATTCCAATCGGTTTCTTTTGGGGTTTAGTGAGAATATGGTACATGTAAAAAAGAGTGGGAAATGAGGATTTTGACGCATCTTCTCAGATATTTTCTATTGCTTCATGTAGTCAAGTCTTATTAATTTGGAATCAAGAGGTAGTTGTAAAATTCAATAGCTTGTTGCCTTATTTCTGTTTATGCTATAAGAAATCAATGCTAATTTAGCTCAAAATTATTTCTTACATCTACAAATAATCTGTTTCACCATTGGTTTTAAGAAGAAAAACATGGTATTTATTTCGCTTCAGAGCATCAAGATGTCTAGCTATAATCATCCCAACATGAAGGGATGAGGTGAAAATTTCCTTCAAATGTGCATCACTTTGTTGCTGAACTATTTTTTCTTGCAAAATAGTGAAAAATCAATTCTGATTGAACAAGGCGAATGCAATACCAGATTAAGTGGAGAATTGTTAAATAAATTCTTAATATCATGGATTCCATTCATGAATCATCCATCTCTTATATCTTCTGGTGATTAGCTACAAGGATCATTGGGATTGTTATGGCTGCTGAATTGGTGGCTGACGTAGAGGTGGCGTGAGTCTACACTTCTAGGAGTTTGATTTGGTGATTTGCCTATGATTGGTTATCACATGGTTGAGTGTTGTATTAAAGGAAGCATAAGTTACTTGTTTCTTTGTCGTAAATTTTGTTTCTTATGTCTGTATTGCTCTTTTTTTTTATGAAAACAGGCAGTACCTGATTCAATTTCTGGTCTGGAGAACCTCCAAGAACTGTATCTCTCAAATAATCTTTTCGAATCACTTCCAGACTCTATTGGTTTACTGTCAAAACTGAAGATCTTAGATATCTCTAATAACAAACTAGTTGCCTTGCCGGAGAGCATCTGCCAGTGCAGGTAAAGTTGTCTACTTGCAAACAGGTTCTTTATCCTGTTGTTTCTTTCTCCCATCAGGGCCATTGTGTGCTATCTATCTATATCTTGGTCGTTTTCATACTGATTGTAGATCATTGGTGGAGTTGGATGCCAGCTTCAACCAACTCTCTTACTTGCCAACTAACATTGGGTACGAACTGGTTAGTCTTAAAAGACTCCTTATTTTTTTGAACAAACTTCGCACCCTTCCCACATCTATTGGTGAGATGAGATCCTTGCAAGTTCTGGATGTGCACTTCAACGAGCTTCGAGGCATTCCACATTCAATTGGGAAGTTGGCAGGTCTTGAGGTCCTAAACCTAAGCAGTAATTTCAGCGACCTTACTGAACTTCCTGATTCTCTTGGTGACTTGACAAATCTCAAGGAGCTTGATCTGAGCAACAACCAAATCAGTGAACTGCCTTACTCATTTGCCCGACTGGACAACCTTACCAAGCTCAACGTGGACCAAAACCCTCTTGTGATCCCTCCAAAGGAGATAGTAGATGAAGGAGTCCAATCTATGAAAGATTATTTAGTCAAAAGGCGACTTGACATATTGATGGCAGAAGAACGCCAATTCATGCAAGAAGAATTGGACCAGACACCAACTGGCATATTAACTCGCAGCACTTCATGGCTCACTAGGGTTGCTTCAAATGTTTCTGAGCGTTTTACTGGCTATTTGGGTGCATCCGGGAAGTCCACTGACCATTACCTCAATCAGTTGTTGTGATTCCGGTTTCAGCCCGTTTTTTCCCATGTTCTTGTCTGGACTACATACACGTACAGCCCCCCACCACCACCCCCCATCAAAGCAAAATTTGGAGATATCCCACATGAATAAAGCTGCAGCTGGGTTTATGCATAACTCATTTCCTTTGATATCCTAACTTGTAGATACGTTCATCTATACTTGTAAGGCTACATGGTGAGCTGTTTTGGGCTATTACTGGTTAGGATTTTTTTTTTCATAAGCTAGACCAAACTGAAAACTAAAGTCTATTTCCTTCACATGTTGAATGATTGAACTGCTTATTCTTGCTCTAAAGAATCAGCAGACAGATTTTGATGTATATGTTTCTGAGATGTTTTCCCGCATACCTTTCATTGATCTAATTTCTTTTCATTATTTGATAATAACAAGGCTGCGGATTAGTATTTTTTTTTTCGGTAAAAATGTAAATAGAATAAAAGAAAGAGAATGTACAAATAGAATGGGCATACCCGAGCTTGGAAATGGGAAAGAACCGATTTCCGAATACATACCAAGAGTCATCATAAAAACAAAGGAAAGCACAACACAAATCCAAAGAGCCCTACACGGGTCAATAGTACAACAACACTCTAAACAGCATCAAAAGGAAAGGGAATGTATAGGCCACATCCTCCCCACAATTGTGTAAACCATAACCTTGATTTTAGAAATCATACCCTCTACGTTAAGAAGCTCCTGGTCAAACTGGCAAGCGTTCCGCTGTTTCCAAATGTGAAATACTGTGCAAGCGAGAGCCACCTTCCTAGCCTTCTTCAAGATGGCATCCCCTCTCCTAGGCGCCTTTAACCAACGGACAGCCCTGTCAATTGTGCTGAGATGACCATCCACCCGTAGCCACTCTTTAATGGCTCCCCATACTATTTTTGAAGCCCAGCAATCAAAGAAAAGATGATCAATTTCTTCAAGTTCAACCCCACAAAGTGCGCATTCCATGGGTATCCCCAAGAATTCCAAGTTTGTTTTTGTGGGCAGCCTCCTCCTAAATGCTAACCACATCGTAAAGGAGCATTTAGGAGGTATGGTTGAGTGCCAGATAAAAGCCATCCAAGGCTTGGGATTGGTCTTTGCCCTAAGAAAATCATAAACCTTGCTTGGAATAAGGTTATCACCAATACAGAAGGTTTGCAAAGCCGCTTCCAAAGAGGAGTTACGGTTGTCAAGCTTTTGTACCAAAAGCTCTCGTACATATGCAATCCTTTTGAGAAGAACAGAGTGTCTTTTCTTGGGCTGCCAAAGCCACACATTGTCATGTTTAATATAAACATTATGCACCCATTTAACCCAAAGGGAGTCCTTCTTAGTTGCCAAATTCCAAAGCAACTTACATAAAAGAGCATTGTTCCATATATTAGCATCTCGTAAGCCTAGTCCACCCTCTCCCTTAGGCTTGCATATATCTGCCCATGCCACCTTGGCAAATTTGCTACCCCAAAGGAAGTCACGGCATAGGGAGGTAATACGATGAAGGACATACTTCTGAACTGGAAAGGCCTGCAGCCAAAAGGATTGAACGCCTTGGATCACCGCCCTGATCAACTCCAACTTTCCAGCATAAGAGAGTTTGAGGGTCCCCCATTTGGAGAGGAAACCATCAACAGTTTTAAAGAGGGGTGCAAAATCAGCTTCAGAAATCCTTTTGGAAGCCAAAGGGAGTCCCAAATATCTAACTGGCAGCTGCCCGCGAGGGAAAGGAGCTAAGTCTAGCAGGTTCTGGCTAGTATCTCTAAATTTCCCAGCAATGAAGATATTGGATTTGGTTGGGTTGAGTGTAAGTCCAGAAACACTAGAGAGGTGATCCAGAGATTGCATAAGGGTTTGCACTGAGTGGAAGTCCCCCTTTGAGAACAACATGATATCATCTGCAAAAGCCAAGTGAGTGATGCCAAGTGAAGCACAATCCTTATGGTAAGAGAAGACTCCCTCTTTTGCTTTAGTGTTGAGCATTCTAGAGAAGTACTCGATGCAAAAGAGAAAAAGAGTTGGTGCCATTGGATCACCCTGTCTCAAACCCCTCTTACTCTTGAAAAAGCCATGACCCTCACCATTTACCATGATAGAAGAGGAAGCTGTGGTTACACATTCCATAATAAGAGAAATGAATCTAGTAGGAAACCCCAGGCCAACCATAATTGCCTCCAAGAACCTCCAAGAAACCGTGTCATAAGCCTTAGTGATGTCCAATTTAATCATGCAACTAGGGACAGATCTTTTCACTGCATAATCTCTAACCAAGTGTTGGGCTAGGAGGAAATTATCCACAAGTGATCTTCCCTGGACAAAGGCACCTTGGGCTGGATCAATCAACTCAGGTAGCAGGGGGCCATACGCCTAGCTAGGATCTTAGTGATGATCTTGTAAAGAACATTTAGGCAAGCAATAGGCCTAAAATCCCTTACAGAAGGATTATGTGTTGTTTTAGGGATCAAAACAATCATAGCATGGTTCAACTGTTTTAGGAGCTTCCCGGTGTTGAAGAATTCCAGAACAGCCCCATAGACATCCTGCCCAACAATATCCCACTGGGTCTTGAAGAAGGCAGCAGTATACCCATCTGGTCCTGGTGCCTTGTCACTGCCAATTTCATAAACCACCCCACGAACCTCCTCCATTGTAACAGTAGCCAGGAGGGATGAGTAAGCAGAGGCAGGGACAGAGGGTCCAGTGGTTAAAAATTCATGGTTGATGGGTTCCACATTGGAGGCATTCCCAAAAAGAGTTGTATAGTACTCCAAAAAGCAGTCGGAAACTTCTTTTAAGGAGGTGGTTTTGGATCCATCCCCTTTAACCAAGAAGGGAATTGCATTCTTCCTTCTATTCTTGTTAACCAGAGAATGGAAGTAGCTGGTACACTTATCAGCCTTCATGAGAAAGTCACATTTAGCCTTTTGTTGGTAGAACTCTAGCTCAGCATCAAGGAAGAAGTTGGCCTGCTTTCGCTTGATTTCAGCATTGTCCAGAAGAGCTTGATCATTAGGGTTTATCATAAGCTCCTTCATCACATCAGAGTAAGCCTGTTTAGCTTCCTTGGCCCTGTTAGATATGTGACTAAAGGAGTTGTTGTTGAGAGACTTCAAGGGATGTTTAAGCCGCTTCAATTTGGAACAAAGAGAGAACTGCTTGGATCCTAGAACAGGAGGTTGCCAATACTGGAGGACTAGACCCTGAAAGGTCTCATGCTTGATCCACATGTTAAAGAATCTAAAAGGCTTGCTTCTTCTAGGAGAGGGGCTGCCACATTGAAACAACAAGGGGCAATGATCAGAAATCATATTAAAATCCAGGAAATCACAGCTTGGAACCCAACCATTGTCACCCCATCTGTTGTTGATGAGCACTCTGTCCAATTTTGCAAATTTGTTCCCTTTGTGCCAAGTGAAAAATGACCCTCTGGAAGGTACATCTTCAAGAGAATTAGAGGATCTGAAGTGTAGGAAATCAGTCATATAATATGCTCCTTGACTCATGCAATTGACCCTTTCATTAGCAGCAAGAACACAATTAAAATCACCCAAAACACCCCAGGGTTTGGTACATACAGCAGCAAAAGAGGAGAGAGTAGACCACAATTCCCTCCTAATAGATACAGTATAGAGTGCATAAACAAAAGAGAGGGTAAACTCCTTCTGAGTTGTAAGGCAGTTAATATCACAGTGGATATATTGTTCACCCTTATCCAAAACACTACAATAAAAAAAGGAAGGATTCCATAAAAGCAAAATACGTCCACCAGGCATAACATCAAAATTAGTGGCATACTTCCAGGAGGGTAGCTTGGCATTCACAAAACCCTCCAGCTTGGCTCCCGATAGTTTAGTTTCAAGAATGCAAACAAAATAGACACCAAGTTCCAAAAGATATTTACACAAAAATTTCTGTTTAGAGGACCTGTTCAGTCCTCTAATATTCCAACAGAGGATTTTCATTTGTGAGGGGGGCCCGGCCCCTTTCCTCCCTTCTTAAGATCATGCTTCTTACCAACAGGAGCACCCTCCTGCACTTTCTTCTTTCTGTTTTCCAAGCCAGCCCCACCAACCCCAGTTCCAACAGGTACTTTACTCAAAACACCAACACCAACAGTGTGAGGTTCTTCCAAGTTCTTGGCAGTGTGTGAAGAAGAAGGAATAGATCCCCCTTTTGGTTCTGTATGGCCTCCAACTCCTTTGCTCTTGCCAATAGGAACCCACTCCTTAGAAACAAGCTTTGTTTGCACCACTGGCTTGTCCAATTCCTTCTTCTTAATCAGTTCCAAAGCCCTGCAGTTGAATGGGCTATGATTCCATGTGAGGCAGTGGAAACAGTACCGAGGCTCCTCCTCAAATACCACTTTCTGGACATAGGTTTTTCCCATGCATTCCACCTCAAACTTTGTTACAGGTTCTTGGGAGAAATCCACCTCAACAAGAACCCTACAAAAGCCTCTTTTCCCCAGTTGTTTAGTCACCAAATCTGTACAAAGAGGTTTACCCACTTTGGAAGCCAGCATTCCAATACCCTCTTCTGACCACAGTTGCATTGGGACATTATGTAGTTGAATCCAGACAGGCAATGTGGTGAACTCAGCAAAGTCAAACATGAATCCATGAGAGGGAATTTTCAATCTAAACTCTTTTCCATAAGCTTTGTTTCGTTCCATACCAAGCACTTCATACCGGTCCTTATCATTCTCAAATTTGAGCACCACCCAACCCTTGCAATGGGGTATGATTCTACAAGGAGTATTCCAGCTTTTGACAATGGCATCAACAGCCTTAAGCCCAGGGAAACGCCCAGTGAAGCAGCCCACAAGACAAAAGCCCCAAATGTCTTCCACTGGTTTGATAATAGAGTCTGGAATGCGGAGGACACCTTCGCCAACATCGTAGTGTTTCAGCGTCATACCTTGGTCAGGGTCCCTATTACCTTTGAATAAGTCAGCAAAGGTAGTAGGTTTAGGAGTAATCTTGTCTGATTGAGGCATTTCATCGAGCACATGGGGGGTCACTAGAGCAGAAGTTATCCCCACCTGAGCAACAGAGTCTACAACCTCCTCAACCTGTTGCAGCGAATTCTCAGACGTGGAGGAAGAGGTCTGAGCCTTCTCCTTCCCCTTCAGTTCCGCAGCAGTATCAGTTTCCAAGCTAGTCTCCTTCGTAGTCTCATCTTCATTCCCTTTCTTCTTGGGACTCTTGGGAACCTTCTTCTTCGTCTTCTTACCACTCTGGGCTTTGCCGGAGCCCATAACAACAGAGAAACTTCAAGAAAGGAAGGCCAAAGACATCAGAGAGGAGGATGAACAGTTACCACATACTCCGTATCTTTTAACCCTATACGAAGCAATTTATTTCTTGTTAATAAAGCGCATCACAACATGTTTGGTAAGACGGGTTGCCGCTCTGCATAGCGATTAGCGAAGAGATAATTAGCGCAATCCTATTTGGAAGTAGATGAGGGACAATACTAACTAAGCTGCGGATTAGTATTAGGTCTACGGGTGGAGGGGGGATAATTTGCAGCATGGGCATGGCATGCTCAACATGCCTATGATAATTTAAGTAATTAAATTAGTCTCGATATATACATTTCGAAACAATGCATCAGGCTAATTCTTACAATGTCACAAATATTACCCAGCAGAGCCACTGTACAACTTTGTCTTCCTCCACATGCGCATCAAATAAATAAGAGTAACTTTTCAAAATAGTCTTTTGTAATAAGGGGTTTTCCTAAATTAGTCCTTAATAAGTTTTAATTACCTACGTAGTCCTCTATATTTGAGATTTATTTCCAAAATAGTCCTTTGTAATAAGTTGTTTTCCCAAATCAGTCTTCAATAAGTTTTAAATATCTATGTGGTCCTCTATAATTGAGATTTATTCCCAAGATGGTCCTTCATAAATAATGTTACTAAAATGAGAATTAATTGAGAGTATTTTTTCTCTGCTAAATTTAAAATTAATTTTTAAAATAATCATTTATAATGAAGTGCTTTTCCAAAATTGTTTTTCTAATTAAAGATGTGTATTTGATTTGAAATTTAAAAGATTTTTTTAAGTTGTAAATAATTCATAAATTATTTATGAGTAAATTCTCAAAATGGTCCTTTGTAATAAGATGTTTGTCCAAATCAGTCCTCAAATGAGTATTAATTAAGAGATATTTTGCTATTTTGATTATCTAAATTTAAAGTATATTCTCGAAACAATCATTTATGCACAACTAAATGTAAAATTTAAAAAATACATTGACTATAAATAATTTATGAATTATTTAAAACTTAAAAAAATCTTTTAAATTTCAAATCAAATACACATCTTTAATTAGATCAGAAAAACAATTTTGAGAAAGCACTTCATTATAAATGATTATTTTAAGAATTAATTCTAAATTTAGCAGATAAAAAATACTCTCAATTAATCCTCATTTGAGTAATACTCCCTTCGTCCCAAAAAGATTTACACATTTCAAAAAAATTGTATCCTACAATCCTTACCCATTTCTATTAAAAAACCACTTTTACCCTTTATTTTTTGAACCCTATCTATCACATCATACCTTTTTCCTAATAATCTACACATCACATCATACTTTTACTTATCACATCAAGGGTATTTTTGGAAAATCAACACAAAATTATCACTTCCTTAATTTCTACTTTAGACAAAACATACCCATCTATATGGGACGGAGGGAGTATTATTTACGAATGACCATCTTGGGAATAAATCTCAATTACAGAGGACCACGTAGGTAATTAAAACTTATTAAGGACTGATTTGGGAAAATATCTTAATACAAAGGACTATTTTGGGAACAAATCTCAATTATAGAGGACCACGTAGGTAATTAAAACTCATCGATGACTAATTTGGAAAACCCCTTATTAACAAGGACTATTTTGGGAATTTACTCAATAAATAAATTGTAAATGGAAAATACATGTGATAATGTGAAGAATAACTCGCAAGAAATGCTTGCTTTAAGAAGTAAAAAAAATGGGTCGTCAGCATGAGGAGGTCGTGGGGATCGTACAGTAGATTATTCACCACGGGTCTTATGGTCAAAATGCGGGTCCATGCCCATAATTATAGTAGAAGAAGGCAGTCCCCAGAACGTCTTTGCGAGTAAGTTTTCAACAAAAGCCGATAAAGAGAATAATTTAATCTAGCTAAAACCGTTAAGCCTAACTGAATGTAGAAGTTACATCAAAATAACCCAACTGAATGTAGAAGTGTTTTTCTCGTTGTGGGTCGTTCATATGCTTCTCTACCGTCCGCCTGGGTGCCAAGTGGAAAAGGGTGGTCCCCAGTGGCGGTCCCCATCCCTTCTCCTTCAGTGTCCTCCTCTGGAGAAGGATCCCTCCGGGTGGAGGAGCCCAAGAAGAGACTGTGTTCCCCGATATTGCTTGGAGGGGAGCATCAGGCTGCACCCAAAATCCCTTACCCCCGAGGTAGAAGTTCTTGGAAAGAAGGTTGCAGAGAACGGGGTGGCCGTTCTTGAGGAGGAGACGAAAGGTTTCCTCAAGGACAAGAGTGCAATGAGGAAAAGTGTAGGAAGGGAATTTGTCTTCCTTTTTCCTCCACCTGTTTGGAAAGGGAAGATCTTCTGGAGCCATCACCACGAAGAAGCGGCGAAACCAATTGTCTATCTTGTCAATTGGACTCTCCGGGAATTGCATATCCATCTGGGCGTGAAGCTCACGAAGCCCCTGCCTGCCTCACAGTTGTGGGGGTGGAAGAGAGAGAAAGAGATCCAAGCTAGGCTCGATGCCCTTCTTATGGCATCGGGCGACGAAGCAATAAATGGACTCATGGGAGCTATAGGAAATTTGACCGGGGGGGATGAAGAACCGGTTGCAAATTCCCACCAATAAGGGATGGATGGGAAAACGCCATCCCATCTTGATCGAATCATAGTGAACGTTCAAACGGAAGGGAGTGTTGAAGTGCGACTCCAAAGTAGTTCCCTTAGCTTTCCAAACTTCGTAGCCGAGGGGAATCATTGTGTAACGCCCCAAAAATAGGCCTATCAGAGTTAATTAATTTATAATTAATTAATTACTGAGAAGGACCCAAAAATAAGTAAATTCTAAAGTTTGTCAATAAATAATGAAAATCATATCATTATGTAGAGTTTGACTGTCTGATCCCAACGGTTCAATCGGATTTCAATTTGGAGAAAGTTGGAACAAAAAGTGTACCCCAAACTGGGACCAAAATTAGTCCCAATCAGGGACTACACACCAAACGGCGCCCTGTTCAATTACGCCGATTCCAAATTCGCCTCTCAATCACGGAAGCTGCAAACCTGTGTCTTCTTCTTCTTCCCTGGGCTATTTAATGACAACCCAACTCCCTCATTTCAACACCAAAACCACTCATTCTTCCTTCTATATTGTTCCTTGCTGAGAGTAGAGTGCAGTGGTGTTGTCATCTTTGTGTGAGGTTGCCGGAGCTGTGAGATAGAGTCACCGAAAGGTTCGCCGGAAAATCTTCAAAACCTCACTTACGCTTCAAGGTAAGCCCGTAGATATATCTAAAGATTAGAATGTTCATATAGGTTGTTTTTACGATATAAATGGTCATTTGGTTGAGTTTAGTGTTGGACATGTTTGAATAACCAAGAATCATAAACCTTGAATTTGATGTTAAAAATATGTTTTAATGATTCTAAAATGATCTATGAACCTTGGAGAACATTTCTATATAATTTAATTGAAGTTTGGTAATTAAAATTGATATGTCCGAAAATGGACCGAATGTAGAAGATGATGAACAGTAGCCGAAAATCGATTATATTCTTACTAAAAATCGATAAGAAGACGAGGTACCAAGAAATTAGATTTTAATCGATTATTTATGAAACAAAAATCGATTTTAGTTGTTTAATCGATTATTTTTAAATCAATAATCGATTTATTTGATTTAATGGATTAAGTTAGAAGCAAAAATCGATTTTTATGATTAATGGATTATTAAAATTTAAATAATCGATTTTTCCTCAATCAGTTCAATTCCTGTTCTGAAAATATTTCTGGAAATGTTGCTTAGAATCATATTTTTGATGCCAATTGTTTATGATCATTATAAAAATGATTTTTATAGTAAAAATAATGTTTTGAACAAATAAAAATATTATGTGATGCATGACGGTAAGTTCGGGTGTTAACACTCGAGACTAGGCCATTAATTGTTATTAAATGTTATGTTGAATGATCATTATGATGAATTCTTATTATGACTAATTATGAATGATAAACCTAATGATTAGAATGATTATTGATGATTAAATCATGATTAAAAATGAATATAATAGTGATCATGAAAACGGTGTATATTATTAAGGATATCTAGAAGAACTCTATGATATACCCACTTGTATATTGATGATGATTATTAAGGATATCTAGAAGAACTCTAAGATATACCTACTTGACCAATTCATATTTCGGGTTAAAACGTACCTACGGGATCCAGACCGGATATCACCCACCCGACAAATCATTGTTCGGTTGGTACGTAATCCACATGACTCATAGGGTGGATTATCGATTCTTGTGTTCTGCATTAAACTATTTATAGTTTAAGGGCCTGGTTAGAAATGTTGCCTTAGACTAGGAATAGCTAAGAGCTTATTATAAAATGATTTGGCCTTAGATTAAGAATAATTTAAGAGCATGGTTGAGATATTGAATATCAAATGACTTGAAATAAAATATTGAGAATATCATGAATGTTTGAATCTTATATTGTGTGCATGATATCAAATGGTGGATTATGAATTGAGATTCAATTTATTTGGATGTTCGACGCTTTAGATATGCTTACTCAGCTTCACCGCTGAGCGTGTAGTGTGTTTTATTTGCTACACGCAGGTAGGTAGAATGAATGATGGGCTAATTCCTGGCAGCAGAAGGGGCGAGACAGTCGTGGTGGATCATTGAACAAAATAAATAATTATGTTGTTATGAGACATGTTAAAAGTCGCTTCCGCATTATTATTAAACACTCCGTATTTTCTACAATTATGTATGAAATATTATTTATAAATAAAAATGTTTGAAAAGTTTTAAATTATCACGATTACCAAATCAATACTTTAGTCCGAAAGGGGTTGCAGACCTGGACGGATTAGGGTGTTACACATTGCCCTCATCTCCTTCAATTGTGCATCAGTGATGGAGGAGACACTTTCGTCCTCCTTGGATTTCTTGCCATCATTGAAAAATTTGGAGGCCTTGGATATGGCTTTCTTCATTTTTGGAGATAAAAATGAGAGAGAAGAAAAAGGCTGAGATAAGCCGGGAATATGAAAGTAAATACCGTGGATTGCTATGAAAGGTGAGGAGAAGGAGAAGGAAGCTAACCGTATATATAGAAGGGAATAAAGGAAGAAAAATGGTCCAGATACAGTTATGGTAGAGAAAGGACTCCAAAAGGAACCTCCTTAAGAAACGTTCTGATCCATTATTATGGTGGGGCAGGGACATTTAAGTGGACACAAGTACCAAGCGGTCCACTAGTAGTGTCCTTCCCCATGCCAACGGTCCACCCATTATTGAGGTGGCACAGGGGCATTAAAGGGACATGAGGATTAGAACGGTCCACTATCCATTTGCATGCCAAACGATCACTTAAGAGCCCACAGCCAAACGGTCCACTGTCGCTACGACCCAATGGGAAGGACGCTGGCATATGCACCCCACTAACGCCAATAATTTCCCTATGGCCCACTAGGAAGACCATTAATAGGGAAGATCCCCAGGAATTAGTGCAGAGTGCCTTTTCACAAAGTGGCATTTCCTAAAAGGGAATCTTTCGCAGGAGATGTTATAAACTATCCCAATAAGAGGAATCAGAGGATCTAAAGTGGACTACAACCAAAAAACTTTTTATTTTTTGACTTGTAAAAAGAGTGGCATGTGATGGGAACCAGACCTATCGAAATATTATAAGTTTTTGGCCTTGACCCAAGTTAGGGTCAGTACATTATAAGGAAGATCCGGCCCAACGATAAAGTAGTGGGACAGTGAGAGAATCTGTCCAAGAGGCAAGTTAGGGAAAGAAACAAGGTTAGGGGCCTAAGGTGTGGACTGGATCCCAACCCATTAAGACCGAGTCACTCAGAGGAAGAGAACCCATAATTAAATTAGGGTAAGATGTCCCCTTCATGGGGCAGACAGATGGACAGAGGATGCTAGGAATAATAGACGGACGGACAGATTTGTCCTTAAGTGGATGACATTAAGCTAAGAAATATATTTCAAGAAAAGAGGAGGATTGCCTGGATATTTTCTCAACCACCGCAAACATATTGATGAGATGGTGGCTGGGGGAGCTCCTATAAAAGGAGAAAGAATTTAGATAGGAAGGATAATTTGTAACAGAGAGAGAGAGAAAAGACTTGAGTAATAAAAGAATATTATGGTGGTCTTGTAGGACTAGTATCTCACCCGTGCGTTGCACGGGTCATTTTTATTTTGTTAAATTCAAATCATTTTTTAATGATAAAAAATAAGATGAAATAGAATATAGAAATTATATTATTTTTAGGTACAAAACATCACTGCTTTACAAATTTCGAAAGACTTCTTTATAGACTAAATTATTTGTACAATTTGTGAGAATATTGTCTTCATTGCATATCAGAATCTTCAACCCACTACAATTAGTTACTTTTAAAATTGTAACATAGAGTTGTCTATGACTGAACAAAAGTTTCCGTAACAATAATCCAACATGTATCAGAGATTGTCCCTGAATAAAAACATCACCTTCTCAATTAATAATTATGATCCCCATGTTCATACAAAAGGCGATATTGAAGCATCCAATAAAAACATACATTGAATATCTTACTACCTTGGGCATAGAAAATGACAGTATTTATAGTACATAGTTCTAATAGGCTAATTATAGTACGAAAGGTTTAATTTTTAAACGATTTCTTTTTTTCCAAAACTGTGTATATAATTATTCTTACCATAATTATATTATACTATAATCATACACACAGTATGATCATACATAAAACAAAAATTTACTCATTCCAAATTTATAACTTACCTAGTCATACGGTTATACAATCAATACGTTAAAAATGACAACTAATTATTATAAAAATAACAATTATATTTATTTCACAATTACCATTTTATATTGCTATAATTTCAGATACTTACCATTTAATTTCACAATTGCCATATGTAATGGCCATACTTCATGCACGCGTTAAAAATGGACACTATAATTTTGGACACTTACCATTTATATAAGTAATAATTGCACGGAGTAATATTTATTACATATTTTGGTTATTACCTTTTTTGCTATTAAACATAAATATAAATTTAAATATATATAGATTTAAAGGGTTTTACCGCATTAATATTTTTCAAAACTGTGTGTATAATTATTCTTACCATAATTATATTATACTATAATCATACACACATTTTTTATATAACCTAGTCACACACTAATCATATAATTAAGGTAAGAATAATCATACACACGTTTTTAATATCATTGATTAGCGTGTATTAAAGTTTATAAATATTTTTAATAAATATATTTTGCCTATTAATAATAATTAGTCTTAATGAATTACCATTTTTATTTAATTCATAATTACGTCGGTCTACAATTCTACATTATTACCATTTTTAATGAATTACCTTTTTTATTTAATTCGTAATTACCTTTTTTATGTAATTCACACGGTATTAACAAATTCTAATTATGGTAAGTCCAATTTCACAAATGGTATTTTTTTAGTTTAATAATATAACATTTTTAAAGTAATATCGTGTAACATTTTTGCCATTAATAATAGTACATGGCAATTCACACGATATAAACAAATTGCAATTGCAATTATGGTAAGTCCTATTTGTTAGTACCGTGTAACATTAATTGACATTTGTTAATGTTAAAAAAATTATCATTTGTTAATACCGTGTAATATTAATGCCATTTGTTATTGACCTAAAAATTACCATTTGTTAATTGCCAAATTATATTAATCACATTTAGTATTATTAGTATTATTATTTCTTAAAATTTCTTTTTTTGCGAATCTTGACTTATAATTGTTCAACATTCTTTTTAAATTATTTCCAATTATATTAATAACGTTGAGTATTATAACTTACCAAAAAATAGAGTGTAATATTAATTGTTTACCAGTTCCTTTTTAATTACTTCCAAATTATATTAATCATGTTTATTGTTTCTTAAAATTTCCTTTTTTGCGAATCTTGACTTATAATTGTTTAACATTCTTTTTTAATTATTTCCAATTATATTAATAACGTTGAGTATTATAACTTACCAAAACAATACCGTGTAATATTAATTGTTTACCATTTCCTTTTTAATTACTTCCAAATTATATTAATCATGTTTATTGTTTCTTAAAATTTCTTTTTTTGTGAATCTGGACTTATAATTGTTTAACTTTCTTTTTTAATTATTTTCAATTATATTAATCACGTTTAGTATTATAACTTACCAAAAAAAGAAATACCGTGTAATATCAACTTACCATTTCCTTTTTAATTATTTCCAAATTATATTAATCACGTTTAGCATTATTATTATTTCTTAAAATATCCTATTTTGCGAATCTGGACTTATAATTGTTTAACTTTCTTTTTTAATTATTTCCAATTATATTAATCACGTTTAGTATTATAACTTACCAAAAAAAGAAATACTGTGTAATATCAACATACCATTTCCTTTTTAATTATTTCCAAATTATATTAATCACGTTTAGTATTATTATAATTATAATTATAATTATAATTATAATTATAATTATTATTATTATTTCTTAAAATTTCCTATTTTGCGAATCTAGACTTATAATTGTCTAACTTTATTTTTTATTATTTCCAATTATATTAATCACGTTTAGTATTATAACTTACCAAAAAAAGAAATACTGTGTAATATTGTTTTCCAAAAAAAAAAGGAAATACCATGTAATATTAACTTATCAATTATATTAATCACGTTTAGTATTATAACTTACGAAAGTAACTCTACGAAGTGTTCCAAAAAAAGAAATACCGTGTAATATTAACTGCCTTTAATTGCCTTATTATTTATTATGGTTAATACCGTGTAATATTAATTGCCAAGGCGGAGGCCATTTAACATATTTATTTAAATTAATTAATTTAATTATTTAATGTATTTGAGTCATTACCATTTTAAGTGAAAAGTTACCATATTTAATGCAATAATGCATGAGCGGGAAAACCATTTCTTGAATCCATGTCTTTTTAAATAAAGTATGGATATTCCGATCCCAAGGTGGACCGAATAGAGAAAGGGCCTCTAGTTTGAGTTTATACATTGTGTGCATTACATTTATTTATAGTCCATTACTCTTTTCTTGTTACTTTCTTACTATTATAAGGTCCGGATACTAGTATTTGGACTTGGATCGATCAACAATTCTACGAAAAATATTAGGCATCCATCCATCAATGAGTAAGGAAACAATTTAGGACATATACATTATGCGTGAGGTAAATAGAGATGCAAAACTAGGTTGTGAGTATGAAATAAATGTGTTATCCCAATAAATTAGAAGTCTTTATTAAATTTAAGGACCATTTTTAAAATAAATAATTTTGTAAGGATGGATTAAATAAAATTAATTTTACAAGGAATAAAAACAAAAGTCGTCTATTTTATAGGGACTAAAAATATAATTAATCTAATTTTGATATTATTTTCTAATTTTGTCTTTACTTTATAATAAGATAGAAAATTATATATCAGATAGATAAGTCATAATTAGAAAATAATATCAAAATTACCTATTTTTAAGGCACGCCTTTTCTTGTCTTTGAAAACTTTTTTGAGGCGAATGAAGTAGAAATATTTTGCTTTAACATTTTCAATTTGAATTTGAACTATTAAAAAATAATGAAAAATGCTATCATTAATTTTAAACGTTATTGTCAAATACCATTAAATCTATATTCACAAAACAAGTCATTAAAAAATGGACACACAAGTTGTTTTTTCCAGCGTATTCTTAGTGGAATAAGATCACATCAAATTTGACCATATCAGTCCAGATACAAAATTATTTTAAATATCACTACAACCAAACGAGATTAAATCAAATGAAATCTTAATAAATTGGATCTCATTCATATGGATGTATTATAAAGCTAGCTTTAGCCCCCATTCTTTTCAACTTATTTACGCTATTTATTATATATTCTTATTGAAATCAAATCAGAACAGATCCATTCAAATCAAACCATATAATATTTGTTAAGATTAGATCAGATCAAATTGATTTAGATCAAATTAGAAAAATTCTAAAAAATATATAATGTTAAAATAATAATATTGATTTGAAAAATAATAATTGTAATCATAATAAGAGTAATAATACTAATAGTAAGAGAAATAATTGTTGTTTCTATTTTATGTTTTTTAGTAAATTATTATGTTAGTAATAATAATAATAATTTGAATGCAAATTCAAATTCAATTATAATAGTAAATTGAATTCAATTTTAGATGATGATAATAATAATAATAATAGTAATAATAATAATACAGAGTAATGATAACAATAATGATTATCATTATTTGAATTGGTATCAAATACATTCAGATTCGTGCAATTCAAATCAATCTTAACAAAATCAATTCAAATTATAATCATGTAAATAAATAAAACACTCCACATCATTTTAATTTTTGAAAATTACATAATGACCCCATTTTTTCCTTTTACTTATCTAAAGGTCTTTTCTTTTGAATGAAAATTTATTTACAACATTATTCGATCCTTTTCAGTTTTTTCACCCACTTAAAGTTTATTCCAATAACAACTTAAAAAATTTATTTATTTTTTTTTTTAATAATATTCCTATTACATTCTTTATAATTATAATTATTACTATTACTACTATTATCATTATTGTCATCACCATTGTAATTAAAATAAAATAAAGAACTGAAGTAATAACACAATTTTCATACAAAATATTTATTTTGTCCCAAAAACATATACGAAGTATTAGTTATCATTATAGAGTCAACATAAAATATTAAAATGTTAAATGAATTAATTTATTATATGTACATTCCTCTTTGTAATTTTGTAATAATCCATAATTTAGTTTATTTGGTGATTGAGATAATGTTAGATTATTTATGCCAATTTTTGGTTTAAATAAAATTAATGAAAAAATATTAGTACATGGGTTATTGGCATTGAAATTAAGGAATAAGAAATAAATGGTTTAACATATATATGAAATTAAGAAATAAAAATGTATACTATAGATATTGGTTTAAAGAGTTAAAAACATTAATATTAAGTATGAAGAGAAATATAATCTGGGTACTACAATACATGTACATAAAATGAAATAAAAATGGTTTAACATATGAAAAAAATAAAAAAAATAATTAAAATAAATAAAGGAAATTTTTTTTAAAGAAAAATATTAAATTTCAAAATATATATTACTCATTTCAACATTTGTTTTTCAAAATTTTAATTTTTTTCCATAATTTTATTCCCGTTGTTTTCAACTCCTTCCCATTTTTTTTTAATTTATTCTATTTTCCTCTAACTTTTTCCTATTGTTTTTCAATTTCTTCTACTTATTACAACATCCAATTCTTAAATTTCAAACCAAAAATACTAAAAATAATAATAATAATAATAATAATAATAATAATAATAATAATAATAATAATAATAAATCACCCTAAATAGATATAAAATATAACTTTTATCCCTAACATATGAGTTCTATGCTCTTATTCTCGAAATAAGAGTTTGCTTTGTGACATTTTAACATTGTATATTGGCCTTATTAGGATGTTGGTTGTTGGCTGTTTGTGTCAGCTGTTTTAAATAGCTTTTTAGTTTAGATGGTTCGACCGGCTAGTTGTGTTGGCTGATCGTTAAAATTGTTTGGTAAAGTTAGTTGTTTCCAAATTTTATATATATATATATATATATATATATATATATATATATATATATATATATATATATATATATATATATATATATATATATATATATATATATATATATATATATATATATATATATATGGGTGAGTTCCTGTGAGAATGAACCTTGGTGAAAGAAATAAGAATTAATCTCAGGCTTAGGATTGAATGCATCGTGTGGCCATAAATTGATTGGGATGGGGTCTAACCGTGTGTGATATGTTTGGGAACTAATAATTGCAATGCATTTAATTAGGACTAAATTGGTTAAGAGGGGTATATTCGGAATTTGAAATACATAATAAATTTTGGAAATACTCACAATGTCGTACACTCCTATTAATACCTAGACACGTCATACGCTAGGAGTATTATATTATATTATTAATTTCATATCATTTAATATTGTATTGTGCATTATTTTTTATATACTCCCTTCGTCCCTAAATAAAGTTTCTCTTTCGTTTTTTCTTTGTCCCTAAATAAACTTCTCCTTTCCCTTAAAAAACCCCTTTTACCCCTTACTTTTTCATACCCTACCTATCACATCATACCTTTTTACTAATAATCTACCTATCACATCTTATTTTAACACATCACATCAAGGTATTTTTGGAAAGTCAACACTAAAATATCCCTCCCTTAAATCCTCAAAAAATAAAAAATGGAACTTTATTTAGGGACGGAGGGAGTATAATTTTTTGTACACAGGTCTGTTTTTGACAAATAATTTTTTGTACACAGATCTACCCAATGACATTAATATTGAATATAATTCATCCATGATCTAACACGAATGAACTTTGATGGTTGATATGTGCACTTTGTTTTGTCCTTTAATTTAATTCAAATTTTATTCTATAATTTTGATTTTTAAAGTGTAGAGTAACTTAACAGGATTCATTATCTAAAGTAAAAATGCATCTTATATTCTCTATAATGCATATCAATGGTGTATATCATGCATTTTAAGCGTGAACCCAAAGTCCTTAGTTTTACACTGAATCCCAAAATGTGATGGTTGATATGTGCACTTTGTTTTGTCCGCGAATGAACTTTGATGGTTGATATGTGCACTTTGTTTTGTGCTTTAATTTTATTCAAATTTTATTCTATTAATTTTGATTTTTAAAGTGCAAAGTAACAGGATTCATTATCTAACGTAAAAATGCATCTTATATTCTTTGTAAGATTAATGCATATCATGCATTTTAAGATCAATGGTGTATATAATGCATTTTAAGCGTGAACCCAAAGTCCTTAGTTTTACACTGAATCCCAAAATGTGTAACCAGAATGTACATAAATGCAAAGTAAGGGGCTGTTTGTTTCAGCCTCTTAATGGTTCAGATGTCTGAATGATTCAGCACTTAATGGTTCAGACTGTTTGTTTCAGTCTCTTAATGGTTCAGATGTCTGAATGGTTAAGAGATTTGCCTCTGAATGGTTAAGTATTATACAGAGTCTGAATGGTTAAGAGCTGTTATCTGAATTGATCAGACATTTGCCTCTGAATAGTTAAGCAATATACTAGCTCTTAATGGTTCAGACCTCTTACTGGTTCAGCACTTAATGATTCAGACTTATTACTGGTTCAGCACTTACCCATTCAGAAGTTGCCAAACAGCCCCTAAATTTAATGTTGAAAAGATTAAATTGAATAAGATACCATACCACACCATAAAATATCAAATTTTAATTCAGAAAAATTTTAGACTGTAAAATTAGACTTTTTAAGAAATCTATTCATTCACGTTAGGATTCTAATTTTATCAGTAACACACGTAAGAGAAGAAAAAGAGACCTACAAAAAGATTTTTTTGGTACACAACAAATAAATATTAGAATAAAAGAAAAGATTCATGAGAACAAAACCTAATAAACATAGAGACGAAAAGTGTATAGTTTCTCCTCCCACACATTGCATTTCAAGTGAAGAACAAACATGTAAACTTTAGCTACCAAGTAAATGCACAATAACAAAGCCACTATGCATTACACAACAATAGTAATGCACCACGTAAAATTGAGAAGCATCTGGGTAATCTTGATCGAATACTAAACTAAAAAAGAAATTAATACAATTCTCCTCTAATTTAAAATCAATATCTCCAATAAAAAACAATAAACAACATACAATTATAAACGTAAAAATAAACAATCCCATTTTATAATCTGATTGAGTCAAGCAAAACATGACATAAAGAATGCAGCAGCATATTTCACCTTATACTCAAGTACACCGGGTGTATATCCATCTATTTTCTTCTTATCTTCATAGCCTGATAGCTTAGTCCTCATATTCGTATCTCGCTTCAAGGTCAATATGTGCAACATCTTGTTTAGGATGATTCTTTCAGCAAAATGTTACTTAATCATCCACTTGTATGAACTTGTGTAAGTTCTAGTTTTGATTTTTTGTTGATATTAACACCTGAGCTTCAATCACCAACTCTTTATTGATTCACAAGTACATCTACCACATTTATAATGCATCATAGACACTGAAAAAACAAAAGCATTTAGTGAATATCATTGCATTTATAACTACTATTTGCATCAACATTTAGAAGTTGTACCTCATGAGATAAAAAGTTAACCACACTATGCATATAGAGCATGAGACTATGCGCTAGAGAGATCCTTTAAAGCAACTATGTAAATATGTGGCCTTAACCAAAATCCATTAAGGACAATATTTAAGAGGTAGCAATATCCAAGCGCTAAGATGCACTGCTAACACACAAAATGAATGTGCACTTTGTGCTTAATATAATACATTACCTTGATGAAATATGTAACTGCTAAAAATGCACTACACACATTAGATAGGAATTTTCTAAATGCAAAACTTTTTGAGGGCAACACTCAAGAATTAGCAGTATTTAATCCTTATAATGCATTACGAACATCTACTTGAGTGCTAGCAGCATCAAATCAATTCTAAAGATGAACTACAAACATTTGGTGTTGCATCAATTCTCAAACTCAAAATTGAAAGTTTAATTCTAAACATAATCATGAAATTTAATTTATAATATTATTCAATTTAGATTTTTCATTTCAGAATTATGAATGTAAAATTGAGTAATATTATCAAAAGGGTGATTTATTAATTCATCTTGATCGAATTGCAAAGAAATCACGTAGAAATAACATAAATACATTAAAAAAATTAAATAAAAAACTTACCTGTAGGGGAGACAACGACCAAATGAATCAAGAAGACTAGATCCAAGAACTTAATAATTTCTCCTAAAAAATGAGATCCTAATCGTTCGGAACTCGTTGCTACTCTTCTTAATCCCTTCGTAATTCTTGTTGCTTGGGGAGACTCCCCTCATTACTTGTTTAGACTGATAAAATCCCTCTCGTTCTTGGGATCTGAGAAGAAGAAACAACTGGGCAAGAACACCTGTGTGCGTTGATTTCACCGATTATGCGCTGAAAGATAGAAATTGATTTTTTTGGGGAGAAATCAGGATCAAATCAATATGCTGCGGAAAGATTCAACGCATTAGAGAAGAGAGAGAAAGAGGGCAGGCGAAAATACTAAATAGACTCTGAGCTATTTACGGTGGAAGCATCAGATCGAACTCACCATATTCATTCTTATTTCTTTCGTAAGATCTCTTTCTCACCAGAACCAAAACATATATATATATATATATATATATATATATATATATATATATATATATATATATATATATATATATATATATATATATATATATATATATATATATATATATATATATATATATATATATATATATATATATATATATAGACACACACACACACATAATATTTTTTCATTTTTATACGTGTAAAAATTATATCTTTAATATATGAAGTACTAAATTTCACTTCCATATAATTCATAAAAAAATTTAATACTCCCTCCGTCCGGATTTTAAGTTCCCAGTCTATGCTTTTTTCCGTCCGGAAATATAGTTCCCAGTCTACGCTTTTATACCCAATCTTCCTAAATTACCCCTCCCTCATCCTTTCTCCTCATCCTTTCTCCTCCTCTTTTTTTATTTTCTTCTTTCTCTCGGCCAGAACCAGTCCACACTCCACAGCAGGTAACCTCCTCCTCTCTCTCTCTCTCTCCTCTCCCCATTCTTTTTCTTCTCGTTCTCCTCCTCTTCCTTATTTCTCCTTCTTCTTCCAATCTTTCTTTTCTCTTCCTCTCCCCCTTCATTTTCTTCTCCTCGTTATCTTCCTCCTTCCCTTTCTTTTCTGGCTAGATCTAGCCTCCATCTCCCCCCTCTCTCTCTTCCTCTCTTCTTTTTCTTCTTTTTGTCATTTTCTTCTGCTAGATCTCGTTTGTTTTTTTCAGATCTAAAAAATCTGAAAATCCATTTATGCGGGGTTGCTGGCGATGGTGTCGGCGGCGATGGTGAGCCGATGGTGATGATAGGCTGAGTGCGGCAGTGGGGCTGGTGGTAGTGGGAGTTGGGGCGGCAATGGAGTTGGAGCAAGTGACAGTGGGGGTGCGGCGGGTGGAGGTGACGGTGGTGGTGTGGGTTGGGTCGATGGGTCGGGTGGAGGTAACGGTGGTGTTGAGATAACAGGGGAGGGGAAGGGGATAAGGGTATTTTAGACATTTCCTTTCCAAAGTCAACACCCAATAAAAATGATCAAAAGTCAAAATGGGTACTTGAAATCCGGACGGAGGGAGTAGTACATAAACTTTTAATATTTTTTTATTTTGATTTTGTCATCATATTTATTTTGATTTTTCAATTTTTTAATTATAGTAACTTTTTTTACTTTAATTTTTTTTACATATAATATTGAATATCTTTCAAGAAAAATAATTTTAAAAGATTAGTTTTCCTAATACAAGTCCAAAAGCTACTCCTTTTGATTTTTTGAAATTTGACTTTTCGGATCAAACAACCAAGTGAAAAAGCTATTAGTCAAACACCGATTTTTTTCGTTCAATTAGTGAGATAGCACGTTTTAAACTATTAGGTTTTTCTATGTGACACTTTAACTATTAATATATATATATATATATATATATATATATATATTCATTTATAAATTTTATAAAAAAATTTGATATTTCAAAATTATATTTAAAGACAAATCGAATAGTATTAAATTTATATTATTATTCAACATATTATTTTTAATTTCGTGGTCAAAGTTTTTAATTTTGATCCTAAAAAATCAAATGAAAACCTTTTTTTGAAACGGAAGGATTTATTCAATTTAAAAATAATATTTTTAAATGACATTAAATGTTAAGACGAGTTAAATTAAATAAGGACAAAGAGGTAAGGCCATTATGCAATTTTAAAAATTAAAATAATGTGGCTAAAGAGTCCACATGAAAACAATTTAGTGGAAGGGTATCCATGCCCCTTCATTAGCAAAGGCACAGAAGAAATTCCTTTGAAATTATATATCAACCCAAAATAACCCAGCCTTACTTCTAAAAAAACAAATTGGATCCGCGTTGCTGGATTTTTCATGGTTGGGCCAAATTTTTACGGAGTATCATCTTCAGCAATCCTACAAGAAACCCATTATCTCTCCCCATTACATATTTAATCGGCGCTCGAGCCTCCTGACAGTCCTGAGATCGAAAATTGAATCAAGGCTACTTTTCCAATTCCTCTTCCTACAAAATTGCACCCGTAAAATCCTGAAAACGGAAAGTGTACGTCGCGCACTAGAAGAGAGCTTTGGTTATGTTGTTGAGAACAAGAATTGCCTTAGCGGGGACTGCGATTGTTGTGAACAAACAAAAACCTTCTTAATTGAAGTATACATAAAGTCATAAACCATGGCGGGGATTGCGATTGTTTTGGATCTACTGCGGACACACCCGAGCTTGAATGGCCAGACCCTCCATTCTTACGGCCTTTTCTCATCTAAAGTTGCTGCCTCTGCTGCCAAGGCTTCTCTTGCATTTGCAGCCACCACTCCCTTTGCTTATAGACCCTTTGTCGGGTAATTTTTTCCCAACCCATATACTGTTTCTGCTTATACAAGTATGCCTTGGATCCTAGCTTTGATGCAAAGATAACGTTCCAGATATTCTTTCCTTTTGAATGACCTACATCGCATCTTGCTTTGATTTTTATAGCATCAGTCATATTCATGCGGTGTCCATTGCCTATGGATTCTAAAAATGTCATTTTTACACTGTTATAGCTTTGAGTGAATAATGGCCTCAATCAAAATGCCTTATTAAACTTCTTTTCTTTGAAGTTTTGGGTAAAGGGTCTATTTGAAACATTAAAAGGATGATTTTTTTTACATCTTGACTCCATAGGCTCCAATGTAGTTGGGGTTATATTTGGTTTGTTGTAGTCACATTCACACAAACTACAAATCTGGTCATTCTTATAATGTATTACTCCCACTGTCCCGTTATGAATTGTCAACCTCTACTTTGGATAGGGACTGCATCACGGTGTTGGTAATTAGGATCGCGATCCTACTCCTACCTGTAATTAAATTCTTTCTCATTCAGTCAAAGAAACGCCGCAGGTCTCATACGGGTTTGGTTAATACAATGTGTATCTGCCTGCTAGTATGTTTAATCAAGCTTGCTTATTTCCAAACTCTTTTTGAGGGCGATTCGACTCGTTAACAGGCCTTTTTAAACCAAGAAGCAGAGTTTTTCCTACTTTGGAATCTCCATTGCTAGAATACTAAAACAAAGTCATGGTTATTTAGTTAATTGATTCAATGTCTAGCATATTACATAACGGGTATAACATTGGCCTTTTGTGTTCATGATGAGATGAGAAACTGTTACTTATGCAGTTCCAAGGTCTAGAATACATTTGTGCTATTTCATTTTTAATCACATTTGTTCTATATGTAACCCAATAATCTGGGTTTTAGATAGAAGGAAATTAATATAGACCATATCTTTCACATATAAACTGGATCATGCTTCCTACGCCTAACTATCAAGCTCCTCATTTCTTCCCCAATGAAACAAAGTTTCTACTTCCCCACTGAAGCAATTAAGACTAAAACTTTTTAAGTGTATAAAATCATATTACTGATTGTAAGTTACTATACACTGCTTTAGAACTCCGCAAATAATGAGAACTCTCACCTCAAATCTGTTCTTGTTTGAGTAGTGCTAAATACTCATAGGAAACCTCGTGTCCAATTCCAATATCATTGGGGGGGGGGGGGGGGGGGGTATAAGTTTACATGGCTTCCCTTATTCACCATCTTCGATCCACTTTTCTAGGCATTTAGTTGTGTCCATTATGATAACTACCAAAACCCCTCCACAAGTAATTAACCCTACTGCACCGCGGCACCGTGCCCTTCACCTTGGCTTCATGCCTCATTGTCAGTACTCAGTTGTGGGCTGACCCATTGGACATGTTCAATGGGTCTCCCCAAGATTGGACCTGGCCCACTGGAGACTCACTTGGACACGTATATTGGGCCAATTACATAAACAATGATACCTTCAGCCCAATATACCCATCAGAAACGTATGTTACAGTGGTAGTAACTACCAACTACCCCATTAAATCATTAATAACATGCAAAGTTGCAAAGAACTCAAGAATTTAATTAGTAAAATATGTCCCCTATTAAGCTAAAAATGTAATACTAAATATAATTAAAACAGAATCAAATAGAAATAACATAATCCAATAGCCAAATTCACAGAAATCAGAATCCAAGATTTTGAAAGAAATAGAAAAAGAGACCAACCCTTCGACAGTCGAAGCATCACGTCAATGGAGAGTGAGAGTGAGTTATTAAGCATAGGTGAAGTGAGCGGCAAGTCTAAAAGGGATATCGTGAGAAGAAGTATTGAAGACAGAAGGAATGCCGGGGGGTGGGGGGTGGTTTTGACATATGTGAGTTATAGACTAGTGCAGAGTCTAAAAGGGATTTGGACTGCGGAGAGGCAAAAAATTATTTTCCAAGTCTAATGGGAAGACAATATTTTTCTCCCTTCAACAGAAAATAATTTTCTGTGCAAACACATTTTTCCCTTTTGCACATTGTCTACGAGGAGACTAGAAAACATGGTTATTAAGTCGTCAACTAGTCGCCTGGTCGTTTTGTTGGTGGCGACTTGATTGTCCCCTAGCGACTTGGATAGACTAGTTGTCCGGTCGTGTAACGCGACAACTAGTCGCTGATGGAAACCCAACCCAATTTTACCAGACCCCACCTAAATTTCATTAAATTTTAAAAAAATACTACGTAAAAGTATCACCTCCCTTGTTCACGCAGCACAACGCGACAATCCTTCATGACTTCTCTCTCTCTCTCTCTCTCGCCAAAGCCCATATTCCAGATTGATTCTTTTGGATTTGATTGTTCTTCATCTTCATCGATTCCTCTCCATCATCCTCCATGGTATTTAATATGTTCTTTAACTTCTTTTTGTTCTTGTTATCTTTGTTGGTACTTGGTGTGTTGTTTTTGAAGATTAAAGGGTATTTGTTTCTAATGTACCCTTTGTTGTGTGACTTTATGTGCTACTTTTAAACATAATTTTATTTTGGTAATGATATTTCATTATATAAATATATATAGTTATCTTTGGTCAATGAAGATATATATAATATTAAAGATTTCAATACTAATTGTGATTTATCGACTAAGACGACTAGTCTACGACTAGTAGGTCGACTAGTCCACTAGTCTCCTCTTCACAGACTCGACTTGTCGCCTTGATAGCTAGGATAGAAAAACAATGAGTAAATTCCATAAATGGACCCTTATAATTGGTGGTTTTCCATGTTTCAACTCCAATTCTAAGATATTACATTTATGGTCCTTAATTTTTGGAAACTATTCTATAATTAGTCCTTAAGGCCAAATTTAACCAAATACTTTTTCCCACATATAGTCTCCAAAGGACCGATTTTGAAATAGTTTTCAAAAATGAGGACCATGAATGTAATATCTAATAGTTGGGGACTAAATATGGAAAACCACCTGTTATAAGGGATTATGTATGAAATTTACTAAAAAACAATTAACGTCAAAAACCATTTCCTTCTCAGACAGTCCCTAAGAACATTATTAATCTAATTGCATGGAGATAATCTTAAAGAAAGATTCTTGTTTAATCTTCTTCTCCGTTCTTTTTTTACCTATTTAAAATATTGACACATGGTGGTTTAATACAGTTACAGCGGGGCAAGAGTTGCTTTTTGTGATGCTGGTCAGGGTCTTACAGAAGATTATATTTCTAGCTTACGAAGTGATTCAACGGTTAACGTTGATGACTATAGTTCCAAAATATACATCGTTGAACAAAAAGCATTGCTTTCTGCATTTCATTGGAGAAATTTTGCCCTTACATTATTGAGGTCTTTTCTGTATAACTACTTGCCCATTGTGGAGTCCCGTTTGAAGATTGAGAATGCGGAGGATGATGACGGAGACTTTTTAGAAGATGACCACGAAGAGAGGCCGGTGGATTTGATAACTCCTTTCAAGGCATCAGTTAAACACATTTGTCGCGAGGTAACATTTTCTAGATTTAATTTGATATTGCTTAGTTACTAGTATTAAGTTTCTTGAGAATATGGGAGTCAATTGTCATTGTCAAGAATTGTACAACAACGGATGCATGAGAATTGGTAATATCATACATGGATGTGGCAAATGTATATCACATATATTAGCCATTTTTTATTTGTTTCTTTATTATTGATGAACAAATGTGATAAAGATAACCCCTGCTATCTTTTTTGGTTATTGGTTAGCAATACATCTTTGATATTATTGGAATCATTATGTTAATTATATGTTAACTTCAATGCATTATTGGTAAAAATATCAGATATGGGTTATTATTGTGTAAAGATAGAGAGGTTGTTTCCTAAAGATCCCACTTGATACAAACACATAAGGACAAATGATTGTGGTTAATACAATCCGCAAATAGACCGAAATGAAGAAAACAATTGATAAACCAAAACAGATGAAGGTAAGCCAGACAAGCTCCGTCTAACTAAATCCGGTAGCCCTACACACAACAATAACTACCTCTATCATGGCCTTGCCAACCATTATAATCCTTGATTGCCCAACACTCCTTTCTAGGGTCATGTCGTTGTTGAGTTACTTAAGAGTGTTTGTGAGTGAGGTGAGTTCCTGAAAAAGCAAATGTGCTAAATCAGAAGCAGAAATCAGTTACTTCAAGCTTTGGTGAAAAGCACTTCTACAACACAATTTACACTTTTGAAGTCACATTCCATAATTTAAAGTTGATTTGCTCAGTGAAGCAGACAGCATTCCATTTCATCTCTCCCACTCTGATACGGTAGGAGAGATTACGCCTGTCAAGAGCTTCCATTTCATCTGTGCCACTCTGATACAGTGGACAGCATTCTCATCAATCTCATGACAGGCCTCAATGGTAGATACAGGGTGATACAAGGTACTGAAACATATCCCTTATTGCATGGTTTCAGCATCAATCTTCACCTCCACGTCCGACTCAATTGTCATGATGTCATCGCACTAAAATTGCACTCTGTCTTAGTCCCCTGCTCAATCTGAAACCTTTAAACTCCAAGGTTCACCCCTACACCTCCAATCTATTATTGAGTCATTCATGCATTTCATCAATCATGACAGACCCTGATGTAGTCACATCTTGAAGGGAAAATATCAGTCCTATAGACGGTATGCTTGTCCTCGCTCCATCGTACCTATCCTTAATCGCTCTAAGGTATGTATAATGGGATCATTGTACTCTTCATCCACCCTTCCGGCATCTATCCATCACGAAGATAATGTTAAAAAGCTCAGTTATCCACATTACAAAGTTTGATCAAGAAATATGCATTTCTATGACATTTCTCAACTAATTTTTTGAAAATAAGGATGCCTTTAGAATATAGGACTTCAGATTTTGTACCTTCTTGGGCTGGACATACTCACACAAACTCTGCAGGGACACCACTAGGCCCAAATTTATAGCATAATTAATTCATTTTAATTAGTTTCCTATTCGATTTCCAGTTAAATATTCTGAATGTCTTTTGTTTTTACTCCGTAATTCAGTAGCAGTTTCCTTCTACAAATCCTATTATTGTTCTTTAAATATGCATACAATTAATAATATATTTCAAGTTGGTATTGAAATTAAAATTCAAAAGAGGCTAGACCTTACCATCTTCTTTTCTCTCTCTAGTCGTGCGCCTACTTCACTAATAGGAAAGTCAGGGGTTTCTTCCTCTTTGGTTTCTCACAAACCTTTGACATGTAGTCACTAGTTAGACTCTCAATCCATACCAATAGTTCTTGTGGGCTTCTTGGTTTTTAAACTTAAACTTTGGGTCACTGACATGTGTCAAAATATGACCGTCGTTTTGTGTGTGTGTGTGTGTGTTAATGTAAATATAATGCATTTTAATGTAAAACAAATGTAATAAAAATAAGATTAAGTTTCTTATTTTTTTTCTTATTACTCATTTTAGTGTATAAACATATTTTTTGATACAAGTTTTTAAGACATCACATAGTTATTTTATATTTTTTATCAAAAGTGATGCATATTTTATTTTCTCTTATTCATTACATTGTTTAACATATCTAGAAGGAATTAAAAAATCAATATAAATATTCTATGAGGTTTCATATATGTGTTTTGATATTTTATTATTTTTGTAGGGCAAAATGTAAGTGCTAGTATGAATATAAATATTCTTAAAATAAATCTAATAACCCGTTGGGTCGACCCGTACCTGATGACATTGGGTCATGAACATGTAGTTCTTAACCCGAATCCAATCCTACCCGAACCTGATATAACCCGAATTCGAAGTGATCGATCCCAAACCTGACCTAACTGACTGATCTGCTAGCTCTAGTTTTGGGCTTGTTGATATGAAATGTAGTTTACACAAGATGTCTTCCCTGTCACAATCTTTGTATGGAGGACCACGAAGTCATTGGATAAAATTTAAAATCAGATGTCATCGTAGTTTATTTTTTTACCTTGCATAGAAAACATCATGAGACAACGATAAGTAGAGATGTTTGCTACTTTGCTAGGTCTCCTTTCTGTCCAAATCACCACAATAGATTCTCTTAAAAAATATATTTTCTGTAGAATGTAGATGTCACTTCTACCCATAGTTGTGAATGGCGCTCGCCATTCTCGCCTAAGGCGCCTATGGCTCTGTGGCGACCATCTGACGCCATCTTCAGACCTGGCGAGGTGTTTTACGCCAATCTCGCCATAGGCGGTCGCCATGGACGCCAAACACTGTGGCGAAAGGCGTTCACCATCTACGCCAGACGCAGGTCAAGGGTTTTTCTTGACTTTATTTTTAAAAAAACGCGCTGACCTAGTACTCGATCAACCCTCTGCCCTCTCGCCGTCAATCGAAATTCTCCTCGCCGACTCAGCCTCCTGCCCTCCTCAAGTTCTCCTCAGCCGGCGCAGACCCTCGTCTCTCTCCCGAGTCCAAACAGCGCAATTCTTCGGCTCAGACTTTTTTTGTTTTCTTATTGTTTTGACGGAGGAGGATTATTATTAAATATGTTGCTTTCTTTTTAAGTACTATATTTTGTTTTTTGTTTTACCAATAATTCATGTTTTACTTTGATAATTATGTTTGATACAAAGTTAAGACTAAAAGTTTAGACTTAAACTATATATATATATATATATATATATATATATATATATATATATATATATATATATATATATATATATATATATATATATATATATAATGTTCGCCATTTGACTGCCCGCCGCTCGCCACGCTTCTCGCCATAAAAAAGAACCTCTCGCCCGCCACTCGCCATTCGCCATTCACAACTATGCTTCTACCTTCTTTTCAATGATCTCCTTTCTTTTGCAAAGACTTTCATCGTCAAATACACATTTTAGTTACCTATATTTTCATAATTATTAACAACCTTAAGCAGCCCAACATTTTGTACTTTTGGCAGCATATTTAAAAAATGTTGTGCTCAACGACATTCATAAGGATTTCCTGTCTTAAGCATTTGATCGAGGGGGGAAGAGAATGCGAGTTATCACCATTTTCTCTATAAAGTTTTGAATTTTCTTTTCATGTTCTATATTTTCTAGGGAAAAGTTACGTTTGCTTAGTTTTCAAGAAGTACCTCCAGTTGGCTACCTTTTGGAAGGCCAGACCCAATTTCACATTGAAAAGTATTGAAATGCACATTTTAGCAGGAAAAATCAAATAGCTAATGAAACTATTAGCTATGTGTTTGAGTTTGTTAGTGATTCCATTACGATGTTTTACATTGCATTCAAATATATACTTTATGTATATATGTGCTCATGTATATTTGGAAGGGTCTTTTGCAAGTTTAATGCACAGTTGATGGTGTGGTGATTACTTTGCCCACAACTTACCATGTTATCTTATTCCATTCATTCTAGAAAGCTTTCTAGCTTGCACATAATTTTCATGCATATTTTCAGTTCCCAAATAACCCCTTGTGTATCATGACTCAGACCACTGTTACAACCACTAGGCGCGTGTTAGAGCGGTTTGCTGTCCATTATGTCTCTCAACGCATGGCGTGGAAGCTCCTCAAAGGTACCTTTGATTGCTAGTGTTACATTTGGATCTTCTTCGTTGATTTACATGTCAATGAACACAACACATGCAGATGTTCCAAGGTCAGCTGCTCGCAAGGCAGGAAGAGGAATGCCAACTTTCGTCTACATATGTAGTGTTAGCAGAACGACATTTAGAGGTGATGGTTTTTCTTGTAGAATTTCTTGTTACTTGTACTTTCTTGTGCCTCTCAACATGTTCGCACATATGTTTTTAGAGTAAATTCCACAAATGATCCTTTATAACAGGTAGTTTTCCATATTTAGTCCCTAATTCTAAGATATTACATGTGTGGTCCTCAAATTTTTGAAACTAATCGATATTTAGTAGTCCTTTAGGCCAACTATGACCAAATATTTTTTCCCGCATATAGTCCCCAAAAGCTGATTATGGAATAGTTTTCAAAAATTGAAGACTGCGAATGTAATATATCTTAAAATTGGAGACTAAATATAGAAAATCAATCGTTATAAGGGACCCTTTATGGAATTTACATGCTCATTTTTTAAAATTCTCGAAAATGCCCTGTTTGATTGATAAGGTTGTTGCCTCGGAGTTCTAGCATCGTTGATCGTCCAAGTTGGGGTAGATATATACGGATTCTTTAAGTCAACGTCGGACAATGAGGAAAGACTTAGGCTGCTTGGGAAGAAGGTTTATAACACTACCCTCAGGTGTGCCGCGTCTCTTGTTTTAGCTTCTATTGGGGCCGGAATAGGAGCCGCATTCATTCAGCCCACAACTGGCCAGTGGATAGGTGAGTTTTCCGTTTGGTGCTTAACTTCCGGGGGTTATTGTTATACGATAGAGAAATAATATATTTGCATCGGACATAATCTAAACTTTCAGGATGCGCATTGGGAGATATTGCTGGACCTTACATTGTTGCTATGCTCTCAGACAAAGTTCATCTCCAGCTATAGTCCTTGTTTTATGCTCTTATTTTTGTTTGCTGTTGTGATAGACAGTAAGGCTGAATATTGATCGAGTTCGCACATTATTTTATTCCTTAACTTGTGATAGACAAGAGAAGAAGGCTCAATATGGATGCAATTCTTTTTCGTTGAACTTTGCCCGTGTAACTTTTTTTGTGTGTGCGCTTCAGCCTTCGGCATTGCTATTTGCTTACAAGCTCCCATTGGCCATGTAATAAGTTTCGTATAAATGTTTTGATGTAATTTTTTGAATCCACAAAGTTTAGGTTCTAATTATGCACCAAATTTCAGATAAATTAAATTGAAATCTTTTTTTTTGGGATGAAGACAGCATATGATAATAAATGGATAAATCTTTTAGTACAGGCATTAACAATAATATCAATATTAATAACACTGTCATTGTTCTTGTTCTTGTTGTTGTTGTTGTTATTAATATTAATATTAATATTATTATTATTATTATTATTCTTGTTGTTGTTGTTATTATTATTATTATTATTATTATTATTATTATTATTATTATTATTATTATTATTATTACTACTACTACTATTAGGCTGTTGCTAAATCCACTCCCTTTATGGCTATATCTACTTTTATATTAAATAGATTATTTTGTCTTAAACAATACACCTAAATTTTCTCTTTTGTAGTCTTGAGGAAAAAACAGATTATTTATTACTATAATTGGAGTCGAGTTGGCAAAAATAAGAGCAATACCCTTATGATTATGATAACGATAGTTATTGTTGTTGGAATAGTGTCCGGGGTTTCTTAGAAATTCAAATTATCATTTGGCCTAAGATGCTGTGAAAAAATACCTATGAAAGAAAATTTAAGTACACAAGATTTAACAAGTACTCCCTCTGTCCCAATTTAAATTGTCTGTTTGCCTTTTTTTCTGTCCCAAAATAAGTTGCCTGTTAGTTGTTAATTGTTATCGTAAACTTTTAAAAATAAAATAATAAACTACTCCTAAAATAAGTCACTCTTTTTCACTTTATCTTCTAATTTATAGTCACCTCTTCTAAAAAGTAATGACAATTTCAAAAAATCAATTTTATTTTTTCTTTTACTTAAATATGTCTAAAAGTCAAAACAGGCGATTTAAAACGGAACGGAGAGAGTAACTTTTTATTCTAGAGAAAATTATAGGCCTTTATT